>JAATLQ010037256.1:0-17669 GCA_013421005.1 Heliconius erato x Heliconius himera | reverse complement strand
TTGAATTTGAATTTGTACACGTATGCTTAGAGGCTTTAGAAAGAATATAAGATATTTTTTTTTATAATTATTTTCCTTTCGTAATATAAAAATAAATTTTAGTGAGCAAACCCGCGGGTGGATCGTTAGTATTTTATATTGATACAATAAACTGTTGCCTTCAAATGATATTAGTCATAATTTAGCACTGTACCGAAAAAACACCTTTTTTGACCGAAAAAGAATATTTTTTTACTCTAGCACTTGTATTTTTCATTGTAGATAGGTTATATATACATTATGTAGAGATAGGTTATATATACATTCTGTAGCCAACTAAAAAAAATAGGCAAAAACCAAAAACTGAAAAACTTATAAGGCTTATAAGAATTAAATGGTTGTATCTAATTGAAATTCCCTTGAGAGAGCGTCAAACTTTGTGTCATTCCAAGTTTCCGCCGCCCAAAGGGATTTGGGACACCTGTGACCAGTTTAATCAAACACCTTGCGTTGACTTAATCCTTAAATCATTTAAATAGATAAATTAAGCAAAGAGGCACGTACAAGACAACTAGAGGTGAACATTTTTATTTTTTTTCTACCGAGAAATAAATATTGACGCCAGTTGTGGCGCAGGGGCGCCAGTGTGACTGTAAAATCGGCTGGTTGTGGGTTCGATCCCCACTCAATAAAATGAAATATTTACTTATATTTATATTTTCATTTCTTCGCTCTGGTATCGAGACAAAACGCGGCGTTGAGTTGCACCACTCAACACGCAATGCATCCAGAACTCGGCGGAAAGTGGGTAACGGTGTGTCTTAATACTAGGTTCCCTATGCATACCCGTGAAGCTTAATATTAATATATACCTAATTTTAATGTACTCCTCCTAATATTTTTTTAATTACATTTTGTTATATTTAATTTAAAGTTGACTTTACAGGGAACTGTTCCCTCAAGTTTATTTAGGTACGAAAACATGAACAGTATGTTTAATTGTAAATATTTATTAACTGTGGCTAACGGAGCGTCTTAGCACTAGGTTCCCTCTGCCTACCTTGCTGTGTGCGGGATACAGCGTGAAGCTGATAAGATAAGAATTTGTTAACTGAAAACTCAAATGATAAATGGATGAATGATTGAATTCAATCTGAGTACTTCACAATATTTTTTAAATCAGTAGATTATATATTTGTATCTTACAAATTATAATGATACAAAAAAATAAAGGACATTCTTTCCTTACCCAACCTTCACGCTGTATCCCGCATGTAGCAGGGTAAGCGGAGAGAGACTAGTGTTAAGACACTACGCTTCCCACTTACCGCTGGATTCTGGAAGCGTTGCGTGAAAAGTGGCGGAACTCAACGCCGCGCTATGCCTCGACGCCAGAGCGAAGAAACAAAAATATCAAATATTTCTTTTCCTGGAGTGAGAATGGAACCTTCAACCACAGACACACTCAAATTAATCGATAAAATGATATGTAAAGCACGCCCAGTGAAACAGGAGAAAAATGTAATTAACCTTAATTAATTTAATCTCACTAATAAAGCTCAGATCGTGATTTAAACTCATTAATTTAATTTACAAACATAAATAATCAGCCACGTTTTAAATTTAATTACATAGTTTTGTGTTTTTTTCTACAGATAAATTATATATTTAAAAAAAGATAAAAAATGATGCTTTTTACTACTAGTATTACTAATTTACTATCAGTATTACTAATTTAATAATTAAATTAAATTGAAATTAAATCAGCTTTACGCTGTATCTAGAAAGCAGGGTAGGCAGAGGGAACCTATTGTTAAAACACTCCGTTCCCCACTTTCTGCCGAATTCTGGAGACATTGCGTGTTGAGTGGCAGAATTTAACGCCGCGCTTTACTTTGACACCAGAGCGGAGAAATGGAAATATAAATTTAAGTAAATATTTCATCTCCTCCAGTGGAGGTCGAACCCTCAACCAGTCGGTTTTACAGTCACACTTTGTGCCTCTGCGCCACGACTGGCCTCAAATTAATTTAAATTAAAATTAATTTAACAATGATTTCTAATATAGTTCATAAGAGGCCAGTCGTGCAAGGGCAAAATTGCAAAAACGCGACTGGTTGTGGGTTCGATCTTCACTCGAGAAAATTAAATATTAAACTAAAAAAAAAGTATTTACGAACGTAATTAATTGCTTTGAATTGAACTTGCACCTACAAACCTCAATTAAATTACCAATAAAGTACCTACTGTACCACCTTCACTCAATTATCGATAGTCACGTTGCGAAAACGGGAAAAAATTTCTACTGTATTTTCAAGTCCTTTTAAGTTATTGTAGTAAGCCTTACACACGACTTACACGTGTTTACGAGAAATAGTTTTATATAAGTTATTGAAATTGAAGTTGTATTGAGGCCATTCGTGGCGCATTGGCATAAAGTATGACTGTAAAACCGACTGGTCGTGGGTTCGATGCCCACTCGAGGAGATGAAATATTCACTTAAATTTTTATTTCCATTTCTTCGCTCTGGTGTCGAGGTTAAGCGCGGCGTTGAGTTCTGCTACTCAACACGCAATGCCTCCAGAATTCGGCAGAAAGTGGGGAACGGAGTATCTTAACACTAGGTTACCTCTGCCTACCCTGCTGTGTGCGGGATACAGCGTGAAGCTACTTTTTTTTTTTTAATTTTCATTAATTCGCTCTGGTACATTGGTACCATTGGTACATTGGCAAATGGCGTTTAGTACCGCCACTCAACACGCAATAACTCGAAAATTTGGCGCAAAATGGGAACGAACTTAACGCTAGGTTCCCTCTACATGCTCAATATATAGCAATATATAGTGTTTTTAAGATGGAAGTTGACAACTAAAGTTATAATCAACAACTGTTTATTTCGAAAATATAAGAGGTACTAGGAGCTAATAATCTTTTACATTTACATAATTTTGGAGTCGTATTTTTATTATTCAACATATCAATACATAGTATATTTGTTTGTATATACTGAATTCAGCTTCACATTATATTCCTACATGTAGCAGGGAAGGCAGAGGGCGCCTAGTGTTAAGAAACTCCCCTACATTTTCCGCTGAATTAATAATATACAATTGCACCGACCTAAATAAACTTATATTATATTATTTGTTTATATTTTCTTTTCTTTCTGGTATCTAAGAGGTGAGTTCCGCCACTGAACACACAAAGCCTCCAGAATTCAGCAGAAAGTGGGGAACAGAGTGTCTTAACACTAGGTTCCCTCTGTCTATCCTGCTGCATGTGGGATACTGCGTGAAGCTGAAATAATTATATCAACGCAAATACAAAAACAAAAGAACATTAATATCCATTTTATCCAATAAATAAATAACATACAGACGGTCCCACAACTTAGATAAAATTGCGTAGCCGATTCAATCCTTTCATAGTCTCAAGGAGCACTTCTGTCCGATGTAGAAACTTATTGCTTCCGACCCGCTTCTTACATTTTACTAAGGAAGGACCTCCGTCAACAATTCGATTAATATCTTATAGGCAGCGAAAGGCAAATTTGCTTTTCCTTTATCTGATTTCGGACTAATTTCCTTTATTCGTTTGGAATTTTTTCAGTACTGCTGGCCTTTAGAAAATTGAATTAAATGTATTTTTAAAATGTAACTTTAAATATGACCTGTCCTGCAGAATTTGGTGGAAAATGGAGAACGTAGTGTCAACACTAGGTTCCCTCTGACTACCCTGATGAGTGTGGTGTACAGTAAACGCTAAAAAAAGAAAAAAGTTACTAATATGAGTATTTTTTGTATAAATACGTAATTGTAGAAAAAAAGATTTTTCAGATACTTCAGTAATAATCAATCAAACAAATCAAATGTAAATTTGACCTAACCCAACCACTCCTCTAACGGAAAAAAAGCGAAGCTATTTATTAAACCCTTTTGTGGGATTTATAAATTACTTCAATTTTTTTTCTTTTTTTTATGTATAACAATATTTTTTTTCTGCTTAATAAGATATACAATTAGTAATTTTTTTTTAATAGTAAGTGTGTATTAAATATTTTATTAAATTTTATATAAGAAAGGCAGAATGTATTGCGTTCTTTGCCTTATTATGAAGCTATCGTATTTTCCAAATGCCTTAATTTGTAACGCTTTTGACAAGGGTATGCTTTGTGAGAAAACAAGTAAAAAATTTGCATAGCAATCCACCGTTTTAATGAAAATGCCACCTCTGGAAATGTTTTTTTTTTTTCATAAAATATGAGCTTTAGGCTGTCACTGGTGAAATCGCGTGATCGATGGTATCTAGAGTAAAAAGTACTATTAGGCGTGTAAATTACTTAATTTTCAACGGTATTATCATTTAGTTTTTGTTTGTGGTAGGAAAAAATAGTATCAAATATACAAAATATATTACTAAAAGTATTCCATAAACTTTAAAGTTACTAAACACGAAATATCTCGAAAGTTGAGCGGTACGTAGAGAAAAAAGTATATAACATAGCATAACATTAGGTTCCCTCTGCCTTCCCTGCTGCATGCAGTGTACGGAACATTTAATTTGTTTATCTTCAATTTTTTTCTTCTTTGAATTTGTTTATCTTCACATATATAATTATCGTAAGGGAGAACCTAAAGACACATCGCTCTATTCTCAAGTAATATTATATGTTTTTTAACATTTTATACATTTTCTTAATAAGTAAATATAGTCTTTAGAGATATTTTTTGACGATATCAAGAATTTTGTGTGTGAAAATATACTTTTTTTGTACGTGGATTTGGTGTGGTTTGTCAATATTGTATGTTACAGTAAGTACTTATATAAATCAGCTTCACGCTGTACTTCCCGCACACAGCAACCCTGCTGTCAGGCAGAGGGAACCTAGTGTTAAGACACTCCGTTCCCTACTTTCTACCGAATTCTGGAGGTATTGTGTGTTGAGTGGCCGAACTCAACGCCAGTACTTATATTATTTTATTATATATCTATCTATGATATTTATTACAATTTTACAAGGGTTTTTACACTTGTTAGATAAGTTAAAGCAAACGTATATGTTTGGCTTCATCAGATTAAACCTTTTGGGTTTAGGGTCAAATTTAGTAGTCCCTCGGGCATGTTTCGTAGCTGGCGGTGATTGCGGTTGGTTGGGAAAAATGAAAGAAAATACGAAAATACTAAATATGAAAGGAATCTAGAAATATGAGTAAACGCCAGATATACAATTAATACGTTCAAATTTTTATACGTTTTCTAAATAAGTATTTTTCTTTCCTAAGTGTGGAATAAAACTTTAAAAATGTTTAAAAATATTTAAAAAATAGTATTCTCTCTTGCCAAAAGATAATTCCAAGTAATTATCTTTGGGTAGCGGAAATTTGTAAAAATCTCCCTACAGAGATACTAACAACATAAATAAGTTGTAACAAGCGTATAAAAATTTCGACGTAGCTTGATGAGAACGTATGGCTTAAGAGTCAGAGCGCCTGGTCGGTTCCCAGGAGGCGCGGGTTCGAGTCCCGCTACGTTCTAATTTTTATACGTTTTCTAAATAAGTATTTTTCTTTGCTAAGTGTGGAATAACACTTTATAAATGTTAAAAAGTCAACCGCGTTTGTGTGACATGATACATTCGTTTAATATCACTTTATACTTGCTATGATAACGCGTCATTTTGTTAACCTAAATTCTATTGATATACAGAAGATGTATTGTTAGATACCAATTAATATAATATAACATTATCTGAATCCACATTGTTCTATTTGTATGTCATCACTTATTGAGCTGTATTATTTAGGAATAATATGGAAAATGAGTAAGTCAATGAACCTTGGTCTTTTTCATTTGAATTAACTGCCATTAGGGAGCCTAGTGTTGAGACACTCCGCTCCTCATTTTCCGCTGAATTCTGGAGGTATTACGTTTTGAGTGACGGAACGCAACGCCGCGCTTTGCTTCGACATCAGAGCGAAGAAATTAAAATATTAAATATTTCAATTACCTCGATTGGGAATCAAACGCACAACTTATCGTGCCACGTGGCCACGACTGGCCTCAATTTTCTGAATTGCCACATACAGATATACAGATACACATACACACATATTCGCCCATACACAAACACGCCAAACTTCTAACACCGCTCTGTTTTCACTCGAGAAGAACACGCTACGAGAACAAAGCGAAAGACTCGACAGCCTGCAGCGTGACAAAAGGCGGGTTTGGCGTGAAGCGTAAACCTTAAAAAATATATATAATCAGTAATAACAAACAAATGAAAATTATCCTTCTGTGAATTTCAATTTTTAATGAAATCTCCAGATTATATTGAAATTTTCATTATTACAAATGTACGTCGTGTACGTACATTGAACGTACGTACCGGATATATTAATTACTTTTAAGTTCATACCTTAACTGGTTATTACCATAAAAGCTTTTACGTGTTAAATGAAAATATTAATAAGGCAAAGGTTAAGAGATTAGAAACTCGAACATATTATATTATATGAAAATACTCGAATAATATTAGCCTTTTTGAACATGAAACGTGTAGAGTAATAATATTTTATTAGAAACAGGCTGTACTTTTTATTATTGTATTCTTTTTGTATGTGATATTTTTAAGGGAATAAGCCTTAATAACGTTAGTAAATGTTTCTTAGAAATTTTGAAAATATGAAATAACATTATTATAGTTGAGATTGAGAGTGTTATTCCACACATAGGACAGAATAATACTTTTTTTTTTTGAAAACGTATACAAAAATGTAATTTTGGTTATACATTTTATAAAATGATATATAAGTTTAAAAATATATTATTTGGTCAAACAATTGTTTAAAGTTTACACTATTTTCAATTTATATATTTTTTAAGAATCCTTTTCCTGTTTTCTATAAAAAAAATGAACTAATATTCATGTGCGTGGCATTGAGTTCCACCACTCAACACATAATGCCTACAGAATTCGGCAAAAAGTTGGGAACAGAGTGTCCTAACTTGGTCCAGGTTCCCTCTACCTACTCTGCAATATGCGGGATACAGCGTTAAAGTCGTATAGTAAATACAGAAAGATAGAAGTCTTCATAGAAAAAATATAGGCACTGTCATTGTCATAACACCTATTATATGTACAAATAAACTAGATAATTTTAATCCATCGTGGCGTAGAGGCGTATGACTGTGAACGCGTCAGGTTGTGGATTCGATTCCCGCTCGAGGAAATGAAATTTTTAATATTTTCTTTTCTTCGCTCTGGTTTCGAAGCAAAGCTCAACGTTCCACCATACAATAGAAAATGCCTCCAGAATTCGGAAATTCTCCAGAAAATGAGGAGCAGATTCTTTTCATCTAGGCTAGGGGTTCCCAAACTTTTCTTGATCAAGGACTAGTTTTATAACATTATTGGTAGCAGGGACCACTATGCATGAAGGTATAATAAAAATTAACTGTAATATTCAAATAGAAACTTCACCACACCATCCCCAATCATAAAATTAAAATCGTTCGCAGACCATATTTAGGCTTCTGTGACCACTGGTGGTCCACGGACCACCGGTTGGGAACCAGTGATCTAGGCTGTCAACACATGCAATGCAACATGTACGATACAGCGTGAAACTAAAAAAATAATATTATAAATTTACTAGTGGGCGCGCGGGGCTTCGCCCGCTTATTAGGAGTGAATTCTAAAACAACAACGAAACACGTGTTCAATAAAATATTTTTAACAGTCTGAATTTAAATTTTTATAAAAATCGGTGGCAATTTAAAGATTTTTCCATATAAACTTTCCATCCCTTATTTGAACCCTTAGGGGGTGAAGTCTTAAAAACCATGAAACTCGTGTTCAATGAAATATTTTTAAGAGTCCGAATTTCAAGTTTTATAAAAATTGGTGCAAATATATTTTTTTTTTTCATACAAACTTTCAACCCCTATTTCATCCCTTTAGGGTTAAAATTTTTCAAATTCCCTTCTTAGTAGATGTCCAGAATATGAAAATAAACATCTGCCCAAATTTCACGTTTCTACCATCAGCGGTTACAGCTCTGCGTGCGTCTTACCTCAGTCAGTCAGCACAAGTCCTTTTATATATATGGAAGATAATTCCACAAAATATAAACGAAAATGTTATAATTTCTATTTAAACAAAGCGAGTACGCAATTAACTCCGACGCGTCCCCAACTTCAAGAAGTCAACAGTATTTTGTATGAAAGTCAGGAATCAAGTCGAAACGCCCAAATGATTTGATTAAAACATTCCGTCTGTAATTACGTTTTGTAATATAGATAAAGACCGGTCTAGATAAAATTACGCTTTTAATAGATGCTTAGAGGAGAGTCGTGGCGCAGTGGCACAAAGCGTGACTGTAAAACCGATTGGTTGTGGGTTCGATCCCCACTCGAGGAGATGAAATATTTACTTAAATTTATATTTCCATTTCTTCGCTCTGGTGTCGAGGCAAAGCGCGGCGTTGAGTTCTGCCACTCAACATGCAATGCCTCCAGATTTCGGCAGAAAGTGAAGAACGGAGTGTCTTAACACTAGGTTCCCTCTGCCTACCCTGCTGTATGCAGAATACCGCGTGAAGCTGAAGAAAAAATTGGTGCTAACTGTAAATTAAACAATAGGCAATTGAAATGATCAAAATTTGTATGTAAATTAATATTATCTAAGTAAATTGAGGCCGTTAGTCGTCGACGTGGACAGGGATTTTGGGTTCGATTTCCACTTGAGGTAATGAAATATTTAATAGTTTCATTTCGTCGTTCTTGTAACGAGGGAAAGCGTGGCGTTGAGTTGCGACTCAACACGCAATGTCTCGAGAATACGACGGGAAGTGGGGAACGGGTGTGTATTAATAGGAACGAGGTATCTTAACATTAGGTTCCCAGCTGCAAAAATCTAAAATATAGTATTTCGACTATGTATAAATTTGTTTTTGTTCTTTTAAAATTACCAAAGCATTACTCACGAAGGAAACGTAGAAACTTGTTTTATTGAAAATTCAATTAGACTACATAGATGTTTCTTTTATTAACACCGCTTGAGTTGGTACATTTCAAATCATTATTTGTAATACAAAGGCTAAACAATTTAATTAAGTATTTCATTTTGAAACTATGGGCAGTTACAGTTAATGTATATATTTTTATTTTTGCTATGTTATTAGTAAATGTTGTATCGATTTTTTGCCAATTATCTACTACTAATGTAAAAATTTAAAGTATATATTATACGCCTCTACCGTATAAAATATTGGCTTTAAGCATGATTTTATGAATTATCTGAATAAATATAAATCAGCTTCACGCTGTATCCCGCACACAGCAGGGTAGGCAGAGGGAACCTAGTATTAAAATACACCGTTCCCCACTTTCCGCCGAGTTCGGGAGGCATTGCGTGTTGAGTGGCGGAACTCAACGCCGCGCTTTGCCTTTCAACACCAAAGCGAAGAAATAAAAATATAAATGTAAATATTTTATCTCCTCGAGTGGGGATCAAACTCACAACTAGTCGGTTTTACAGTCACACTTTGTGCCACTGCGCCACGAATAAATATTCTATTCTTAATTTTAAGAAGTAAGATTTATAGGGTACTTACTTATTATCTCAGTCAAACCCTACGACAACACAAACTGAAAACGTATCCAATAAAAAAGAAACATTTCACCAAAGATTTCTATCTTTTCCTTTTTATTTGAAAAATTAAAAACATAAAATAGACACAGTACAAACATATGTTTTATAATTCAGCTTGAAAGTTTACAGCCTCACGTACAGCCTGGACAGGTATCTGTACTACGAACCGAGATTTCGTCTGTGATTTTCATATAGCCTACGTGACTTGCTTACCTTAACAGAGTACAGCCACTACCTACAGAATAAAGGCCTTTGGAAATATTCTATTCCAAATAAGGGCAAAATGATAAGAATATCATCATCCGTATGGATTATGCTCATAGAATAATAATATATAGATTTTTTTTTCTTCTCTTTTCAGTTTCATGCTGTATGTCTCACATAGTAGGGTAGGCAGAAGGAACCTAGTGTTAAGATACTCCATTCCCGTTAAAAGACTACCGTTCCCCACTTTCGTCGGAATTCTCTAGGTATTGCGTGTTTAGTGGCGGAGCTCACTATTACGCTTTGTCTCGTTTTCGGAGCGAGGAAATGAAAATATTAAATATTTATTTTCCTTAAACGGGAATCGAACCCACAACTTATGGCGTTAACAGATATACAGTGCTTACACGTTTGTGCCCCTGCGCCAAAAGCGCGGCAGGTTGTAAGTTCTATTCCCACTTGAGAACCATAATACACGTTCCAACTGCGCCATCAATAACATTTGAAACAAATAAACAGTATTTTCAATTTCCGATCTTTATTAATTAATAAAAAGATATCGAAAGCAATACTTTTATTGAAAAAATAACAAACTCCGAATCATATAAACATTTCGTGAAGCAAAATCGGTTCAGTTCATTTTATTATTTATTGAACGACTTTAAAATGCGAAGGGAAAATAAATAAATATATCGTCCATATTTCGGAAGCCGATTAAATATATTTTACAAATGATTGTTTAAAATAAAATCAGCGTTACGCTGTATCCCGCACACAGAACAGTAAGCAGAGGGAACGTAGTGTTAAGACACTCTGTTTTCCCACTTTTCGCCGAATTTTGGAGGCATTGCGTGTTAAACTCACACGGGACTCGATCCCGCGCTTTGCTTCGACACCAGAGCAAAGAAAAGAAAATATAAATGTAAATAAATTTTTCATTTCCTCGAGTGGGGACCGAACCCACAACCAGTCGATTTTACAGTCACACTTTGTGCCCCTGCGCCACGAATGGCTTCAATCTGATTATTTTAATCTTCCAGATTGTCTGTTTATTTGGCTACAATATATTATTGTATGAAATTTATTACTATTCCATGTGAAACTTTGTTTTCGGAATTTATAATCAAAATAAATTGCCAGCCATGTCAGTTTTATTTTAATGTTTAAAATTCTGTTTCAGTTCTGGTTACAATGGCCGCCTAATGAATGGGTGTTGTATTTATTTAGTTATGTTTTTGCATATTATTTATTATATATTCTGTACAGCTTTGCTTTGCTTCAGTGCAGCATTTACTTTTTCTTCAGCTTCACGCTGTATCCCGCGTGTGGCAAGGTAGGCAGAGGGGGCCTAGTGTTAAGACACTCCACTCCCCACTTTTCACAGAATTTTGGCGGCATTGCGTGTTGGGTGGCGGAACTCAACGCCGCGTTTTGCTTTGACACCAGAGCGAAGAATTTATATCTTAAATATTTCATTTCCTCGACTGAAAATCGAACCTACAAGCAGTCGCACGCTTGTTCCACTGCATCACTACGACCTCAACAATATCATCTAATATTTCTTTACAAATAATAAAATTCTTAAACTAAAATCTTTTACATCTCCATGTTATGTCATCAAATGACTATAATCATCTTGACGGTACCAGCGTAGCGATATTTTTAGAACGAGACCTTTCTCGTCGGATTTCAAGACCACTCGACATGTCCCATCTCCGAAGGTCATGCTAGTTCAGACCATAGTACCATTATCTTGTTTTCAATGTATTTTTTTTATCTATTATTACTGTAGAGAACGTTCAGCAGTATTTGCTAGTAATATATGTTTTATTTTTTCGACTATATATAATGTTTTTTTTATGTAAATTATATTTTTAATAAAAAATACAGATAAAAGATATCGATTATATCGAGATAAGTCGTGGCGCAGGAGCACAAGTGTGTGACTGAAAGCCCGAATTGTTGTGGGTTCGATATCCGCTCGAGGAAACTCCACTCAATACGCAATGCCTCCAGAATTCGACGGAAAACGGGGAACGGAGAAATTTAACACTAAGTTTCCTCTGTCTACAATGCTGTGTGCGGCATACAGAGTGAAGCTTGGTCAACGCGTGTTCAGTGGCGGAGCTCAACGCCGCTCTTTGCCTCCACACCAGAGCGTAGAAATTTAAATATTAAATATTTCATTTCCTCGTAATAGTATAACGCACTGTCTGAATTCGGCAGAAAGTGGTGAACGGAGTGTCTTAACACTAGGTTCCCTATGCCTACCCTGCTGTGTGCGGGATACAGCGTGAAGCTGATTTTGATTATTACATTGCTAAAATGATACCCGACTACGAGCCTGATCTTACTACACCAGTTATGATAGTTAGAGTCTTTATGTTGATGTCTCATAAAACCACTCATTGACCGACTATTGTTTTGTTTTGATATTTTTCCAATAACATAGATATAATATCTGTATTGATTTAACTTTTACCAGAACTCTCGATGTATTTCGTATGTCAGTTGACTGAGAAATTGTAGTGTCCAGACACTCTGTCCTCTTTATTTCGTGCAAATTCAAGAAGATATGTGTTTAAATACGTTATTTTTTCAAAAAATTCTATCATTTGAGTACTTATACTAAAATGATGTGGTTATAAGAACACGACAAATATTCAGATTAGAAAATATAATAAATAATTGTGTGGTTCACGCGGACGAAACTGCGAGCGAATCGCAATTTATATATAAATTTGGTGTTTTTATACGGAATAAGGAGATCAGCATGTCTTAACAGTAGAATCTCTCAGTCTATTCTACGTGAGGAAATGCATAAAAGCTCTTGAAGCTTAATTTTTGTAGATATTGAAAACTAAAGTTTATGCCAATTTAATATTTTTGTAGTATTTTTAGTTATTTTAAAAAAATATATTTATAGTATAATTTGGTATTATAAAAAAATTAAAAAAAAGTATTTTTAGTTAGTTTAAAAAAAAACAGTAGTGAAAACTAGATTTCAATCGGTTGAGTCGTTTCTAAAAATCAGACTTAAAACTGAGAAGTAGTACATTCAAAGTAAATTACAAATTTTAACAATAAAAAGAAAATGAACAATTCAATTTCACTTTGAGAATTCTGAGCTTCTAACCAACTTATTCGGCTCCAGCCATATGTAGCCAAGTAACTAACTTGATACATAAATATAGGAAGTCGATTTCAACTACAACTATTTTACGTTGTATCTGTTTAAAGTTCCACAATCCATAAAGTCACATTTATTACCATTTTTATACTATCAAAAGACTTTTTTTTGCTTATCTATACCGCCATGTAGGTAAATACCCTTATTTGAAAAATAAATAATTTTAATTGCGGAGTGTCTCGACACCGTGTTTTATCTATCCAGCAAAACAAAATGATGCACGAGGTACGAAAAATTTGTCATTTATTTATTATATATACACATATATTTATTTTATTGTATGTATATAGTTTTCCTATGTTTTGAGTATGATTAACCATAATGTAAGATTTTGTGGCCAGTCGTGGTGCAAGGGTACAAGTGTGTGACTGGCCTGTGCCACGACTGGCCTCAGTATTTATATGGAGCTCTTTAAGCTATACATGGGCTACAAGACCGAAGCACTGCTCTGAGCTCCGGCAACGCAAAGGACTTGGCACCCCCACTGTAAGTCCATGGAATGCTAACTATTTTTTTCCAATATTATATGATTAAGGATATATAATATTGGAAAAAAATAGTTAGCATTCCATGGACTTACAGTGGGGGTGCCAAGGTATATGATTAAATATAAATTGTGACTATGGCGTGACGGTTGTAGGTTTGATGCCTAATCGAGGAAATGAATTAATGAAAATTTATTAATATTTTCATTTCTTCGCTACACTCAGCACCAAGGCAAAAGCCCGGCGTTGAGTTCCGCCACTCAACACGCAATGCCTCCAAAACTATGGCGGAAAGTAGGGAACGGAATGTCTTAACACTAGGTTCCCTCTGCCATCCCTGCTATTTGCGGGACACACTGTGAAGCTGATTTTTTTAAAGTTTTACTGATTTTTTTAAAGTCAGTGAAGCAATTGACGACAGCCTTGTGTGTCAAGTTTTCTAACTAATATATTGAAGATGAGATTCCTTTAGATAACTTATTTCTAATATACTTAAGATGAAGAAAATAAAAATAAAATAACAAATTCTACATAATCTATAAAATATATGTATATAGAAGCCAGTTGTGGCGCAGGGGCACAAGTGTGTGACTGTAAACGATGAAATGAAATATCCAATATTGTTATTTATTTACTCTGGTGTCGAAACAAAGTACTGCGTTGAGTTACGCCACTCAATACACAATGCTCTCAGAATTCAGCAGAAAATGGGAGTGTCTTAATGCGAATGGAGTGTCTTAACACTAGGTTCCCAGCTACCCTTTGTGCCTACCTTGCTGTGTTCGGGATACAGCGAGAAGCTAAAGAAATTTTAATATGTAGTTAAATATAATGTAAGCAAAAACAAAAATTGTTAAAGTCATCATTATTCCTGAAACTAGAAAAAACTTTTAAGACTTACATTTAAGAAGTATCTAAGTAACCATTCTGTGTAAATTCACATATAAATATAAATCATAATCCATATCCATTATATAAAAATCAATATTTCTATAGTATTACTACAACATCCCTAAACTTTATATGCACGAAAATTAGAATTGTACAAACATAATTTTACAGTAGCCGAATACAACTTGCGAAAATTGGCCATTAATAAAAAAAAAAGTTTTTTTTTTAATAATAGGAATAGTTCCTATATAACTAAAAAAACACATAGTGAAACAAATAATTTAGTATAAAATAAATAAAAAAAATACACGTAAAACCAAATAAAAAAGTTAGTATAAAACAAAACACAACTGTTTACCTAAGAATATTACAACTTCAAAGTTTACAGCGCAGGTTTTATCTTAATGGAATTAAAAAATGGATTAAAGATATTTTTTCTACGTAGTTCCAGTAGTAACGCAGCCCGCGTCACACCCTTATCTCACTAATTGGATGATAACACTATTGCACGTTCTGCATTCTGATAACAGTGGAAAATGATTAAATTATAATTACAAAATTGCCTCTTTTTATAATGGTGCAATTACTAGATATAATCACCAGATAATAAATTTAGAGTTCCGTGGCTCAAAAGGGAAATAAAGGGAACCCTACTACCACCACTAGGTTTATAATGTTTCTCTATATATAAGACTAGTTTAAGTAGCAGATAAATATGTGATTAGCTGATAATTATTAAAAATTAAAAAAAATACCCAGAGGCCAGTCGTGGCGCAGCGGCACGAAGTGTGACTGTTAAACCGACTGGTTGTGGGTTCAACCCCCACTCGAGGAGACGAAATATTTATTTAAACTCATATTTCCACTGCTTCGCTCTGGTGCTAAGCGCGGCGTTGAGTTCTGTCACTCAACAAGCAATGCCTCCAGAATTCGGCAGAAAGTGAAGAACGGAGTGTCTTAACACTACGTTCCATTTGCCTACCCTGCTGTGTGCGGGGTACAGCGAGAAGGTGATTTAATTTAAAAAAAATACAGACGACGTCTGTAGAGTTTAGTTAAAATATATAAGAAAAAGACTGAAGATTGTGATTTTTCACTTTCAATTCGACATTTTTTTGTTTTTTTTTTCGGAAATAAATCAAACCATAGAAAAAACAATCATAGATTCAATAATTTGCGTCAAAATATTATAGCGAATGCAAAATAAATATTTGTAGAACGTTAGATTGAGGCCGGTCGTGGCGCAGCGGCACGAGGTGTGACTGCAAAACCGACTGGTTCTGGGTTCGATTCCCACTCGAGGAGATGAAATATTTACTTAAATTTATATTTCCATTTCTTCGCTCTGGTGTCGAGGTTAAGCGCGGCGTTGAGTTCTGCCACTCAACACGCAATGCCTCCAGAATTCGGCAGAAAGTGGGGAACGGAGTGTCTTAACACTAGGTTCCCTCTGCCGACCCTGCTGTGTGCGGGATACAGCGTGAAGCTAATTTAATTTAATTTTTAATTTAGATTAATCGTTTCATTCCATACTTCCTTCACCATAGAAAATGTTAATTGATTCAATTTACATTCCAACACCAGAATGAGAGACATCAAGTTATTTTTCGCTAAGTAAAGAAAAACCTCTCTGTTTCTCGTAATTTCTGAAATCTTACTAACTTAATTTGCATCGCAGAGGTTTGTTGAATCGTGGCCTCTCCGCTTAGAACGGCGCCCGGTTTGAATTATTTATAACTGGTGGAAGTTCTCAGCGTCACCGTTCCTATCACTTATGCTTAAACAGTAAAAATACGTATAATTGATGAATAACAGAAGCTACAGCAAGCTAGGAGGAAAAGTACCTATACATTTAGGGAATTTAGGGAGATTAAGAAAAGTGCCGTTATAGGCAGGCTTAGTTCACTTTCCAGTTAAAAGAATATTTCCTATTTATTATTACATTAATAAAATATAAAGAAAATGCCATAAAGTGAGTAATAAATACCTAACTTTAGTAAACTGAGGTTAGGATTTTGGAATCCCTACTGTTATTAGCGCAATATAAAATACCGTTTATTATTAACTAGCGACCAGCTCGCGGCTTCGCCCGCTTTAACTACTGAATTATTCATGTAATATACCTATGTTTGCAAAACACTTAAGATTACTAATGTGAAAATAATTTAAACCTTAATGCAACCCGCATTTTCGTAGTTCCAATAAGGATTTTCTAATTGTTTAAAAAAACACACTTAAACAAATGACACAAACAACAGAAAACTTTAACGAAAGAAATTATAAACAACAGACTACCTACTATTCTCTTACCCAAAAATACTTAAACGAAAGATGTAACCAACTATGTCGCGTTGAAGCATTCTCTCGTCCATCTCCGTAGTAGCTCCAAACGACATCTGGGCGTTGACACAGAATGAAATTGGAAGGATTATCAAATGCCATCTAGGCGACCAACTCAGTCAGGAGAGACCCTCGGTTTCCTGAGGGATGCCCATCTTAAACGACCAAGGTTCAATGCAAGGCTCTTGAGTCGGATTTGGAGGAGAATAGAAAGTCCCTCGGAAGTAGTCTTACGTCTGACCTCGGGCGGCCGGGTATGCCACGGAGTGCTGCTCCTTAGGTGCGTGGCTCGATTGGCGCACCGGAATGCGTTGGACGCGAGACGACCAATGTGGGCCTCCAGGCTTTCTATTTTTATGTAGCGATGATGCGTGGTGTTCCTCACTTAGTATGGCGCCTACATCACTCGACGGAGGATGAGGTTCTGGACCACCAGCAGGATTTCTCGTTGAGTGATACTCGCTAGGGCGTTGTGATGTTATCAGTGTATAGTGCGTAGAGAGCAGGTGATAAAATGCTGCCCTGGAGAATAACGGCAGCGATCGAGTCGCTGCTAGACCTCGAACTCTCAACTCTCACGCAAAATGTCCTGTCACTGAGGCAGGGAGGCAAAGACATGCGCGACGTGCTGGGGGGTGCCGGCTCTGAGCACTTAATGAAGTAGGCCCGGGTGCCAACGCGGTCGAATACGCGCGCTACGTCGAAGAAGACTACTTTTGCACTCTCCTTTCGGTTGATCGCTGTTGCGGCGTAGTATAACCAGAGCGGTATATCCGCTTGCCAAACTATTCGCTTCGCGGGTGGATGTGCGACTGGAGAAGTGAGAGGAATAACTTCTCGAACAGCTTGGCGACCGCGCTAAGGAGGGTTAGAGATCGGTATCCCTCAGGCTGTGGGCTCTTCCCAGCCTTGGGCAACATTATG
>JAATLQ010037255.1:0-50455 GCA_013421005.1 Heliconius erato x Heliconius himera | reverse complement strand
AAATCTTTAAATTGCCACCGATTTTTATAAAAATTTAAATTCAGACTGTTAAAAATATTTTATTGAACACGTGTTTCGTGGTTTTTTTAGAATTCACTCCTAATAAGCGGGCGAAGCCGCGCGCGTCCTCTAGTCTATCTATATATATAAAAGGATTTGTGCTGACTGACTGAGGTAAGACGCACGCAGAGCCGTAACCGCTGATGGTAGAAACGTGAAATTTGGGCAGATGTTTATTTTCATATTCTGGACATCCACTAAGAAGGGAATTTGAAAAATTTTAACCATAAAGGGATGAAATAGGGGTTGAAAGTTTGTATGGAAAAAAAATTTAATCTGCACCGATTTTTATAAAATTTGAAATTCAGACTCTTAAAAATATTTCATTGAACACGTATTTCATGGTTTTTAAGAAATCACCCCCTAAGGGTTCAAATAAGGGGTTGAAATTTTATATGGAAAAATCTTTAAATTGCCACCGATTTTTATAAACATTTAAATTCAGACTGTTAAAAATATTTTATTGAACACGTGTTTCGTGGTTTTTTTAGAATTCACTCCTAATAAGCGGGCAAAGCCGCGCGCGCCCTCTAGTTATTTATATTAATATTTATTACTCACATACATTATGGTTTTTGTCTATATTTATTATTAGAGATGTAGAATAAGTGACTATTATGTAATTTTTTTCTCCTTAAATTTTCCACTTAGTTACAACGTAGCCTAACGGGACTAAATTATAAAAATAATAATAAAACTCGATCTTGATCTAAAAATTATATAATAGAAAGGCCTACAATATTTTAACTCAAAAACCTTTGCACTCAGTACGAAATTCAACAAACCATACGACTGTGAAATCAGGAGAGTGGGTGGCACGGCTAACTGGGTTAGCTTAGTTTAGGGTCTTATTTCGTAGCTACTGTGTTTCTACAGTGGAACCGTGTTGTTTATTGAAGTTTTACTAAGGAGGATAAGTAAACGGAAAAATAAATATATGACACTCTTTTCTCCGCTTTCCTCCCACTTATTTCTACGTATGTATAAATAAATTTTTATCTACCTACTGTTATATTTGAAGCACTGTATAGGTTTGATTGTTACCAACGTTAAATTGGTCGTATACCCACATACCTACGCTATAGTGGCAACAAGGATCACGTTGTTCAAATTGCACGAGGAGAATATCAAATATTTCATATATTGTATAGAATTAAATTTTGTTTTGTATTTTTTATATAACTAAATTTTATATGAGAATTTTTTTACACTGTATTGAAACATGGTCGATTATTGTCTAAAACATTTATATTTTTAAAAGCGATTGTAACAAATGGTGGTCTTTTAGTTTTATATATTTCGAGAAAAAGCTATATGTCTAAAAAGCTATTTTTTTATATATAATTAATTTTATTTATTTATTTATTTCTTTATTTGTACACCACTTATATAAAAATACAGAGACTAGATAGGATGACTTTTATATATATTTAGTATTTATAAAATATAATGTTTTTTAAAAGTAATTAAGTATATTTGTATATAACTTAACTCGTTTAGCGACGGACGGCTGAACTGTAAAGAGACATCATGCCGTTTCCATCGACCCCTGACATAGTGATGCAATAAATCAAGCGTGAATAGCGCACACGACGTAGATAAGAGACATGGAACAAAAGGGCCTCATAAATCGTTATTAACTACGCCCAAGTACCTCTTAGCTGGAGTTTGTTATATGCTTGCATTATGCTTATGCTGTAAATATTGTTATATGTATATGATGTTTTATTATTATTGAGGCCAGTCGTGGCGCAGGGGCACAAAGTGTGACTGTAAAACTGACTGGTTATATTTCCATTTCTTCGGTCTGGTATCGAGCGCGGCGCGGCGTTGAATTCTGCCACTCAACACGCAATGCCTCCAAAATTCGGCAGAAAGTAGGGAACGGAGTGTCTTAACACTGGGTTCCCTCTGCTTACCCTGCAGTGTGCGGGATACAGCGTGAAGCTGATTTGATTTACTATTATTGAATAAAGAGAAACATGTGATTCCTTACATAGCATGATGAAAGTTATTATACGCCGTCAAAAGTGTGCGACAGTAAACGTAAAGATTGTGGGTTCGTGGCGGAGTTCACACACACACACGCAATGCCTCGAGGATTCGGCGGAAAAAGGGGATCAAAAGTGCCTTAATGGGGGCGGAGTGTGTAAACACTAGGTGCCCACTTTACCACGTTGCCCATAAAAAAACAAGCAAAATTTTATCAAAAACTTGCGACCAAAATGCTTATGCTATTAAATATGCTTACTAAATTATTGCAAATTTATTTATTACTGTAATGAATACTTACTAAATTATTACACAAGTAATAAAAACAAAAACAACAAATATTATTAGTATAGAATAAACTCTGAAAGTTGGTCATGGTCGCAACTTAATGACAACATATAAAAAAATGTACTCAAATCCTAAAACAGTAAAAAATTGTTAGAGAATTGACTACACTTAAATCGATTTTTTCATATATTTACATAAGCGTTTGCATTTTTTACCACTCTTATATAATCAGACATCGATATTTTGATATTTTAAAGCACAGGCCAAGATTTTTTTGTTATTTAATTTAAATTACGTTGTTCTTTTTTCTTATATATTTAGACACCTCTTTTGATGAATACCTTATTGAATATAATTACGATTGTACTACAGATCGCGCTAGTTCCAATCGGTCGTCGTCCTAAGCATTAGTGCTTTTAATATCTTCACTTATCAAGAGATATAAGGAAAGGAAAAATGTCAAACATACAAAGTCGCTACATCCATCATGTTTCTTTTGCTCCTGAACATATAACGAGAATATTATACGTTCCTACATAATTTATGCATTAAGAGAAATATAACAATATCATAGGATTTTGGGATAATTATTGAACAGTAATTTATTTTTTGTTGGATGGTAGTAAGTATAAATTATATATATTTGATAATTTCATTTCTTTGCTCTGGTGTTGTAGCAAAGTGCAGCGTTTAGTTCCGCCATTCAACTCACAATGTTTCCAGAATTCAACGGAAAATGGAGAAAGGAGTGTCTTACACCCTCTGCCTACCGTGCTGTATGCGGTAAAAAGCGTGAAGCTAAATTCCACGAATCCACGAATTATTATCTCTCAAAATGTTATTCGATGATGATTACTACACGTCAAAGAGCAATCTTGGCAAAATAGTCTTTAATAAAACTAAACTATAATCTAGACAGGTAAGTAGACCTAACCTTAAATTCGCGTATATTTGAAGACATTTCAAGTACTAAATTAATAGATAAAGATTAAGTATCATCGTTAGGTATCAAAAGTGACAGCTAAGATTGATTATACAAAATGATATTCCTCCCCCTTTTCCTGCTCACGACGTACTCATCACTTAAAAAGATAATGAAATTTTCGGGCAGAGGGAACCTAATGTTAAGATAAAATAAACGAGACAAAAATAGATTCCACCAATCTTGTAAAAATTGGCCAAGTCTCGATAAAGCTGTTTGTTCCTCTTTAAGATATAGTAGTATAGAAGTAATGAAATCTCTGGATAAAGCCAAGCCGAGTCTAAGATTCCTTACTGCTATTCTATTCTTAATATAGTTAAATTATATATGACCGGCCGCTGAACATTCTTTAGGCAGAGTTAATGTCCAAGTGTGTACTGTTAGTATTGAAACCATTATAATTTATACATACATATAATAAAATTGTAACTGATTGCTGTCTGTAAATTTAAAATATATAACATAATCTAGTTTTAAAAACTATCAATGTATTAGAACCCAAAACAATTATTTTTAATTTTTTTTTAAATGTTATTTGTCTATGCTGTTGCCCACACTAACCTCAAAAACGGCTTAACCGATTTAAATAAAATTTGCCTATTGCATGTTGGCAAACTTTCCTTAACATTTAGTGTTAATTTTATTTGAATCGGCTCACAAAAAAAACAATCTATCAATATGAATTGTTGAAAAATCGCGACATTTTCGTCACTCGTGCACAGGATTTGCATAAACCGTAGGATGGGATGAAATTACATAGCGCAAACGACGGTTAATAATAAAATGAATATGCTTAAAACTATATGTTTAATTTATTTAATGACATCACATACATCACTTTTTAACTAAACATACATTTACTTACTTACTTACTTAGTTTCACGCTTTATCCCTTGCGGGGTAGTCAGAGAGAACGGAGCGCCAAGCGCTACGGTCTCTACATACCTCTTTCGCTTCGTCCACTGTCATCAACCTCTTCATACATGCCCTAAACATACATTTGGCATATGTATTTGGTTATATATTTTTTTTTTATTTAACTTGATTTATTAGTTCATATATATAAAACAAATTTTAAATTGGTTGCCTCCAATCGAATCGATAGAGCTCGAAGCGAGAATTTTTCATACACATTTGGTTTGGTTGACAATGCACGGTTAGTTCAGTGACGTCATTCTAAATCCAATATGGCGAACTCTAAAAGCTTGTAAAACTGAAAATCTTTTTTAGAATCGACAGTGTAAACTCTTGGATATTCCAAATATAAAATTTCAAATGGTAAGATATTTTCTTGTATTTTCTCTTTTTCTTGATTATATCAATAATTTTAGACATATATTACGCAGCTTCTTTCCTAATAAATTAATACTGATATAAATAATATTTTTGTTATAAAATAAACAATAAAAACGTATACTGTCTCTATAACGCTTATTACATGATGAACCGCAAATATTAGCATTTCAAAGTATTCATATTTTGCGAAGTCGTTTGGTTTTGGTTAGCTATTCGGTATAGAGTCAATTGATTGATACTAGATAGAAATAACCGTAGAATTGCGGGGATTCGTCAATAACGAGCATATTTCTTGCTTTGCAAGATTTTGTTGTTGAAGGATAAAGTAGATGTATATTTTTTCTAAAGAAACTTATTTTAAATATTGATATGAATGTTGTTTGATTCGTCGTGAAACTAAAAATCATATCAATAATGTAAATGTGATTATTTTATATAAGACTAATTAGACTTATTATATAAATATTTTAAAACAGAAGTCAGTCGTGGCGCAGCGGCACAAAGTGCGACTGCAAAACCGACTGGTTGTGGGTTCGATCCCCAGTCGAGGAGATGAAATATTTACTTAAAATTATATTTTCATTTTCTTCGCTTCGCTTCGCTCTGGTGTCGAGGCAAAGCGCGGCGTTGAGTTCTGCCACTCAACACGCAATGCCTCCAGAATTTGGTAAAAAGTGAGAAACGGAGTGTCTTAACACTAGGTTCTCTCTGCCTACCCTGCTGTGTGCGGAATACAACGTGAAGCTGATTTAATTTTTATATGATTTTTTAAATATAATTTCCTTATTTCACGTTCCGCCATCTGTCCCTCATTTTTCCTCTCAGATCATTCCACTACGCCGGAGCACCAACGCAATCGTTATATACGGTCGTTAGTTTATCGGTCTAACGTGACTAACTGAATTGATTGATGTCTGATGAAAAAACGAACGATAGTGCTTCAAGTCCTTTGATGAAACATGTTCCCGTTCCTCTGTGTAGATCGGGTCGGGGGATCTACATGACGGGTTTGCAATTTAAGGTGAAATGGATGGATTTATACAGAACAGATTATTACAGAAATTACAAGAAGTAAGCCGAAACGTCCTATTTATAGTGACCTAACTTAGTGCACTAAGAAGTGTGGTGTTATCACCGTGTTATTTAAGTTTGATTTATAGAATTATTTTATTTCTTAAACTATACTTTTGCTTGTTACACTATAAGAAAAATATTACTTTTATTAAACTGTCTCCTCACTCAAGTTCACTGTAACCTATATGCCTAGTCGTGGGTTCTAATAACACCGTATTACTCTACGTATTTGTACATTACGTAAAAACATTTTTGTTTACTAAACGACCATTGTTATAATATTTTATGTGAACAGAAATAAATGTTAACCGGCAAACGTGAATATAATTAAAAGGAGAAATAAAGACCCGAACATAAAATTTTAGTATGTATTGTACAATGCTTAGTATCCCTAGTCACGCAAACCCTATATATAGGCAATTGACGTTATTCACATTTACAATATCGGTAGTTAGGTTAAAAAACATCGTATTGGGTTTTATTTTAAAAGGCTTTAAAAGTGGCTTTATTTAAAAAAATATACTTTTATTTCTTTCAGCTTCACGCTGTATTCCGTGTATTATGCGAAGAAATGTGAAAGTGGGGAACGGAAGTTTTAACACTAGAGTTCCTCTGATACAGCGTGAAGCGGTACTATTTGATGAAGTGGTACTATTTGATTAAGAAATAGATTTCTTAAGTTTGGTTTTTATCCATAAGATACTCTATTGTCCGCATTACACCCAAATTCGTGACTTTGAGTGGTGGAACTTAATGCCGCGCTGTGTTTTAACTAAAATCATTACTTTTTAACACTTAAACGTCGTTTTACTGATATCTAATAGAATAGATATTTGAAACACTGCATGTTTACTATGTAACCATTCGTAAAACCATTATAATGTGGTTACTGTTTGATCATACATATTCCAATATGTTTAAATCCCTCTGTTAGCCTGTTAAGCTTTGTCAACATTTATGTCTGATTAGGTACTCGGAGAAATATTTATATATAAAAATACGAAAATTACTTGAAATGGAAATACAAAACATTTTAAATTATTATTATTTTATTAATGTTGAGACTTGTTCAGTATTACGTGCCCTCCGAGCAAATATTGTTCTAAACAGTTGATTGAAACGAGAATTAAGTCCTTCGAGCCTGATGTATACGAGATTGCAAAGCTTAATCTCTTCGAAGATTGAAGAAAAATCTGCATTTTGGCTAAAATATACATATAGAATATTACTTTTTTTGTTTAAGTCTGAATTTTTTATATAACAGTTTTTGCGAATGCGAAAAGGTCACCAAGGATTTTTATTTCCATAATATTTTTCAGTAACTTTTTCGTCTACAGCTGAGAACACGACTGAAACAGCGGTTTAAATGGTAAAATTACTTTTGTATTCGGAGTCTGTAGTTTTTGTACGTTCTTTTGAACTTTTTATGTTTATAACTGTCGTAAACGAGATGAATGTTTTTTTGTTGCTTAAAATTTGCATGAAGCGGGAAAAATACAGACATTACAAGATACTTCTAAAAATATTTTTGTGTAATTTACATTATTTATGTTGATAACTTTCTTTTAACTCAGTAAAAACTCAGTAAAGTTTGCAATATTTTCCACCTTATTAATTTTTACTTCTACTGGAACAATACAATAATTACACACATGGCGTATCGTGTAAAAATGCAATCTCGGAAAATAAATAGCTGCAATAAACCTAATGGCACGTGAAATTTGTATCCTTTTAAAGTGTATCGCTACGTTATGCTGCTGCGCTACGGGCCCGCTACGAGCCTCTACGAATAAAGCTACCAAGCTACTACCGTAGCTTCTAACGTATAGACTCTATAGTCCAAAGTTATTTCAAATACATATATTTTACTGTAAGAAAATTTAATTGTTATGTTAACTGTTTATAACAACAAGTCATATTAAAAAAGTGATAGTCTTCAATAATATTTTATGTATTATGAATGTTGATGTAGAGGTATAGCATCAGTATCTTATTTTCTATGATATTATTAATCATAAAAAAAAAACACACACACATTAAAATTGCTTTTATTTTTTTTATTTCATTATAAAGAATTTATTACGAAAATATTTTTATATTTTATTTATTTAACAGTTACTAATATAAAATTAATATATAAAATGATGGAAACACGAAAATAGAGAAATGATTACGGCCAGTTCTGACCATGCAAAACGTCGAAGCCTAACGACGTGACTGACAATGACAAGCGAGCGCGACTGACTAATTGATTCTATATTCAAACTGATATTTTATAGATGAAGAATGCTCACACCTAGTCAAATTTAAAATTATATTTCCTATTTTCGTGTTTTTTTTTTGGCATTTTTCTTTGTGGAGAACGGAGTGTCTTAATGGTAGATTTGCTCTGCCTATTGTATTTAATATGAGAGATGCAATAAATATCATATACAAACATGTAATTATTCTTTGTGATTGTGGGTTTATATAATGCGTTGGATATTTACTAATATGCCTATTTATTATATAATTTTCCATAGTAATTATAGAAACGTATCTAAAATATTAAACTTCAAATTATATTTCGTATTTACCATTTTCTGTCAGATAACCTAAAGTAGAAGTTCATGTGCCCATTATATGTAATTAATTTAATAGTAAGTTATTGATTTTGATCTTAACTAAGTTACTAAAATTATTCAAGTGAGTAATTAAGTTAATATAGAATCAATTTAGTCGAACTTTAAATAACATTAGATTTTTGGTATGATTGCACACAGCAGGGTAGCCAGAGGGAACCTAGTGTTAAGACACTGCGTTCCCCACTTTCTGCCGAATTCTGGATGCATTGCGTGTTCAGTGGCAGAACTCAACGCCGCACTTAGCCTCAACACCAGAGCGAAGAAATGGAAATATACATTTAAGTAAATATTTCATCTCCTCGAGTGGGGATCGAACCCACAACTAGTCGATTTTACAGTCACACTTCGTGCCGCTGCGCTACGACTGGCCTTAATTGATTGGTAATTTTTATACTATTGTGTATTTACTATTTATCATAAAATAATATAATAATGTTTATTCACTTATCAAATTTAGTTAAAAAGGTATATTTTTTATATAATAGTTCCTATATTTTCCTGTAACAATCACACTCACTATCACATCTTGGCAACCAACAAATATAATTGTAAGTTATGGCTTTCATTTTCACACGGTTATATATATGTAGTTTAATAATACAAATATGAACATTTAGATAACTTCTATATATACATAAAGTATATAAATACAATACAAACCAATATTGTACATTTTAGTATCGTGGTATTCGTGACCTTTCGTGCCACATAAAACTGTTTCCAAAGAGCTTGATGTCCGTTGAGGACGCGACGCGGTTGTTACGTTTTACTACAGTTATAAAGAAGGGACGGTTTACGCGCGGAAGGGTTGTACCTTGGAATTGTGCAAACATAAATATGTTAATATGATAATGGATCGTCGTTATATGGAAATTGTGACCCTTTCGCTATTAATATCAAAGTTTTTATTGTTTGTTTACAGAGAAGTAGGCTGTTTGCTATGGGGTTGGGATCAAACTTAAATACTTGTGGATAACTCAAGCAGTTGCCATAAGTTTGATCGTTTTCAGAGAGTAGTTGAAACGTTAAAGTTTAAATAAGACGATTGTAGGTCATTCAAATGCCTTTCGAGAGAGTGTTTAGTTTAATTTTATATACCTTCTATGTGTTTTTCCAGTCTGAAAATGTCTGATGGTGCTACACTACCTGTAAATGACCAGTTTTTAAAGAGATTT
This sequence comes from Heliconius erato x Heliconius himera, assembly GCA_013421005.1. Taxonomy (NCBI): domain Eukaryota; kingdom Metazoa; phylum Arthropoda; class Insecta; order Lepidoptera; family Nymphalidae; genus Heliconius; species Heliconius erato x Heliconius himera. The sequence goes on along the minus strand of JAATLQ010037255.1, from coordinate 40,964 downwards.
ATGTAAATGAATAGGATTAGAATAGATATATATGTATATATTGTAAAACTACCTACACATATTACGAGTATTATTCATATCATCATATTCAAAAGTGTTAAGTCAGTGAGCTGGTCAAAGAGACTATGTTAAAAAAAGGAACTTCATATGATTCATTTGCTATATTTAATTAAAAAAAAAAAATTAATTAGCTTCACGCTGTATCCCACACACAGCAGGGTAGGCAGAGGGAACCTAGTGTTAAGACACTCCGTTCCCCACTTTCTGCCGAATTCTGGAGGCATTGCGTGTTGAGTGGCAGAACTCAACGCCGCGCTTAACCTCGACACCAGAGCGAAGAAATGGAAATATACATTTAAGTAAATATTTCATCTCCTCGAGTGGGGATCGAACCTACAACCGGTCGGTTTTGCAGTCACACCTCATGCCGCTGCGCCACGACCGGCCTCAATTATATATTTAATAACTGCATATATACATATATAATTACATTTTGAATTCTTTTTGATTTTTGAAGCCATTGTGTGTAGAGTGGCGAAACTCAACACCACGTTTTGCCTCGATACAAGAGCGAAAAAAATAAAATATTAAATGTTTTATTTTCTCGAGTGGGAATCGAACCCACAACCTGTCGCGCTTATAGTCATACACTTGCGCCCCTTTGCCACGACTGGCCTCTAGATTATCTATTTTATAAATATTTATATACATATTTATATATTTCTTCTCCAGTGAAACAATGTGTTCATAACTGGAGTTTTGACATTGTTATGGAAAATTATGTGGATTTACGCGCCCCTTTCACTGTCGAGAAAAAGAGAAATGAGTTTGTACGACTTAAAACATTTCTTGCAATCTGCGTTCTTATTTAACTTACGTTAGGATTATTTGTGTCCGAAAAATTGTGTTTTATTCTCACTTTTGTTTAAATCTTAAAAAGTAATCTTCCGAGGTATTTTCTTAATGTTTGAAATATCTCCTGTTCTGATAAGTAGTTGAGGCCAGTCGTGGCGCAGCGGCACAAAGTGTGACTGTAAATCGACTGGTTGTGTGTTCGATCCCCACTCGAATAGATGAAATATTTACTTAAATTTATATTTCCATATCTTCGCTCTGGTGTGGAGGCAAAGCGCGGCGTTGAGTTCTGCCACTCAAGACGCAACGCCTACAGAATTCGGCAGAAAGTGGGGAACGGAGTACTATCACTAGGTTCCCTCTGCCTACTGCTGTGTGCGGGATACAGCGTGAAGCTGAAAAGTAGTAAGCACTTTTTATAGCATAATTTTACATTAACATAGTATTTACTGACATAATATACTATATACATAATATATCATTTTCCATCATATCAAAATGAGTGTATTGTACTTCACAAAATGGTTTTGTGGAGCTTCACATGTATATAATATATCAATAGCTCTTATTGGTGTTCGCTGAAGTGTAAAAATAAGTTTTCATCTTATTTACTTGGCGGTATGTGTATTAAAAGGCAAATAAATATCGAAAAATCGGAACAATTTATAATTATTTATTTTATCCAACCGTGAACGTTAACGATATTAGGTTTATTTCTTTGATATACAAGTAACTTAACTTACTTAACAAAACGTCTCAAAGATGGGCGAAAAATAAAAATGTTGCGAATTTACGTATATACGTCTAAGTTCATTCTGCCTACTATTGTATATGCGTGTGATGCTTGAATTTTGAAATATATTGTTATTATAATAATAACTTATGCTTAGTAATTTTTACTGTTTCATCAAAACAAGTTATCTTAATTATAATTTACATGATATTTGATTATATATCAAGCATAATTTTTGTGGATGCCACTGTTACCGCAGTCACACTTTCGGCCGCTGCGCCGCGACTTGCCTCTCCTCTCTCTTTGCCCTCTGATATTCGGTAGAATTTCCGTCTAAATCTCTTCATCTTAACCGTAGCTTACGTTAGCGTACGAATTATGTTAACCGTAGCTTCCCAAGTCCCCTCTGCTTACCCTGCTATTTGCGAGATAAAAATATGATATTAGAGTTAAACTAAACCTGACTTAAACCTATACCTATATAAATTATAAAATATATCGTAATAACTAAGCAACATATACATAAAGAATACAAAAAATAACTAAAACCTATTTACTATTTATTTATCATTTTGCGCACTATTAATATCTGTTGTATTGTTTGTATTCGGCCGCAAAATAAATAATCGTCCGCGTTATCGTACCCACGTTGGATTAACTACGTAGCTAGTTCCGGATCGTAAATTAGACAAATATGGACCACTGGAGTTTTCCGATTACCAAAGCTATGAGAAAATGGACATGGGTTAGTATTACTGACAAATTAATTTTTACTTTTCTGTTATATTCATTATCTTATTTTATATAAATCTTAGGCTACTTATATTTATGAATATTTTTATTATTTTAAGGATTTTTTTTTTGAGTTTAGTATTTTTCAAAAGTACGTAAAGTAAATAAATTTTGTAAATTTCAAAAGATATTTTACTCTAAAAGTGTTGATATTAGGAGTGTGGACAACAGCTCACTTTTGTGAACGAGAACAAACGATCTGTTCAGTTTAAAGAACATGTTCAGTTTTACGTTCAGTTCTCTTTATATGTTCAGTATTGCGGGCGTCGTGGCGCAGGGGAGGGGGGCACAAGCGTGTACAAAATATCATTTGAATACAAAGGTTAATTTCGCCAGTATAAATTTAGCTGTGATAGCTCGAATGGTAAGTCGGGCGAATTCTATGCTTGAAAATCTTAGTTCGAGTTCGGATGTTTTTAGTCCATTTTTTTTCTCTTTTTTTAATATGTAATTTATATTTAAATATAAGTTTTAAAAGCCAATTAAAAAAAATCGATTCGAATCGATTTATTAAAAGTAAAGAAGGTCAATTAAGGCATTCACAATAATAATATAAAAATTTTATATCTAGAATAAAACTCCAATTAAAATTAAATTATAATTAACAATTAATATAGACTACCAATAAAATTGAGACACATACACATAGTTGTGGATTCAATCCTCACTCGAGGGAATGAATTGTTATTTATTAATATTTTTATTTTAGACTTAATGCCTTAAAAAAATCGGAGTGTCTTAACACTAGGTTGCCTCTGCCTACCCTGCTGTATGTGTTATATTATTTTATTAATATATTAGAAGCTGATTTGATTTTAATAATAAATAATATTATAAAACATATATCGGAGGAGCGGCATAATACGTTTTAAAATAAATGAAAACATAAGTAAATAATTTTAAAGTATCGGCAACTTTGGAAAGACCAAGGCGAAAGTATATTTTATAGGAAATTTGTAAACAAAATAAATAATTAATAAAGAGATTTACAAAGGCAGGATTTTAAATAAAAATAATAAAACAGTTTAAAAAACAACTTTTATTAAATTTTCGTCAAGAAGGCCCTCTAGCACAAATTACGCCGATATAAAGAATTCATCATCATCATCATACATTTTGGAGGGGTCCAAGGGCGGAAGTACAACAACAATTTTGCACATAATAAATTTATTTGATATTCACATACTATTTTAATCGTAAATTCAAACAATATTTAAAAAAACATTAAATGGCAAATTAAACTAACAATAATCACATTATTAATTAAATTGTAACGTAAACATTACCTTCTCGTGTATTCCTAAATTCAAGACAATGTTTAAAAAAAATCATAATAATCTTAAATTGACTATAATCAAATTATTACTGAAACTATAACTTATTAAATTAAACATTAACTTCCTGTTTAAATCAAGACTATATTTCAAAATAATTAATGAATTATTTTAGACAATTTAAAATAATGAAATTTAAAAAATGTAATGAATAATAATAAAATGGTTCTTAAAGTTTACACTTAATAAATCAAACATAGTTTATTATAAGCATATGAAATAATTTCTTTTGATAGAATTTAAAGTTTTATTTACAATGAAATCATTTTTAATTAAAACAAATTGAAATAATTACATAAATAATATACAAAATTACAATTGCGGCGACATATATTATTATAGACGGCCTAGTTACTTAATAACTAAATTAATTTTCATATATGTACACATATTTTAAAAGTTTTTATTTCCATGAAGGAACATTAGTTGCGCCACTTTACTAGACGTAAGCCTTGTCCTTCGGTCGCTTGTTATATGACCCGCCTTTGAAAAGGCTCGTTCACATGGCATTGAGGTAACAATATTTTTTTTTATAAATAATAGGAATGAGGAGGGGTATATTGTCTTATGCCTACGCCACCACTCAAGAGGGCAGTTTTCCCTGTCTATCACGTCCTGCTTCATATACATCTCTATTTCCTCTGTCACTTTTGTATAAATTGAGCGCGGTTGATTTGATTGTGATATTTTGTCTTCTATGGTACTCCACAGGGAAAATGGGACTACATTTCTTTTTGGAATGTTATCAGATTGATCTTCACGGATTGTACCACAGATTAGATCTGTGATATATTTTATGGTTTCGTTTAATGTTTGCTCATCAAGAGCAAATTGCTTAAAGCGGGGGTCTAAAAACGTGCATACAGTTATTTGCATATTTTTAGTTAAATTTGCTAATTTTTGTTTAAGGCCGTAATGAATCTCATTAATTAATGTTTTGACTGGCTGATAATAGCCACTGTTAACCGACATCGGCTTATAAACATTTAGTAATCCCTCTGTAATTACGATAGCTTTACTTGCAGTTAAATGATTTTCCATCATGACGAGCGTTGCCTCATAAAGAGGTTTCAATACTACACAATACTGCTCCAAACATTGCCACTCTTGGAGAGGTATCATTGGCAAATCCATGCTTAAATTAGGTACAGTTGCCCTTATTACTTCTTGTAAATCGACGAAGCGTTGCAACATAAAGAATGTAGAGTTGTGCCTTTTTGGCACTGACATAATCAGTGTCAGTGCACTTCCTTCAGCTACATCTTGTGAATTTATTTGGTACTTAATTAATTTCGACTTTGCCTGAGAGCTTCGTTTAAAGTGGGCCACTGTTTTTTAAATTTTGTTCAAGGTATGCTCTGGAACTGTGAGAGCATGTTGAGCTACTAAATTGAGGGTGTGTGCGTAACACCCATAATAAGGAAATTCTAGTAAATATGCTGCACTTTGCATGTTTGCTGCATTGTCAGTGCAGAGTAACAAAATTGATTTAAAATCCAAGGTGGTTTTATTTATAAAGCCATAGATCCGCGATGTCCAGCAGTCTACTGTGATACACATACTGACACATTGTGTATCTACAACGTCTCTAATTTTTTCTAAGCGTTTTTTGTACTCACTCGACAACATTAACGTTGACAACTTCTTGCGATCATGTAGCTTATAATTAGGATTTAGTCCATAGACAAATGCTTTGAAACCCTCATCATCGACTATCACCTTTGCCTCTACCGGTATTCACCTCCACCGCACTCGCTCCATCCGCCGCCGCAGCCGAAGCATTGGAGTTCGCTATTCTCGTATCTAAGTACAATTAAATAAAGTTAAACGGCGAATTGTTTAGGTAGAAATAAGTACTTAATTATTACTATTATTATTATTTTAACTTCACACTGCATCAACATCCAGAATATATTCAGAGCGACGAAAAAAAAGCGAGCGATGATAAGTAAAAAATATAGTTCCGTGTTGCTTCACACATTGTGCCACTGCACTTACGACTTAGCATCCTCGCTACCAAAGGATTTCAAATTCGAAATTAAAAGTGCGCGTGAGCGAGATAGCGCTGTCTCTCTTGTGACGCGAATGTTCTCTGACGGACGGAGTGATCGTTTCGTGATCGACGAAATGAACGCAAAGTTGTTCTGAAATTGAACGGATCAAATATTCTTTTTAGAGATCGGTTCTTTTGTTCAGTTATATAATAAAACGAACATCTCTAGTTGATATTATAATCAAGCGGAAAAAGTGGAGCAACGACAAAAAAGTAAACATTTTTTTTCAAAGACAAAACTTTCTCAAAGAAAATAATTAAAAAAAATAAGTGTAAATTATGTTATTTGGAAATTGTAGGCGTATGGTACCTACATACTTTAATGTATTATGTTTTTATATGTATATATTGTGCAATAGTGATTTCCCAGTAGTATTTGTATACCACAATAATAACGTATTGTAATAGAAAACAATGTCTCATACATTGTTTTCTATTACAATACGTTATTATTATATATATTATTTCACCTTAATGAAGTTCCCGAAGTTCAATTAACAAGAATTGATAAAAAATTGTTTATAGTAACCTATATGAGTCGTCTTCATAAATAATAAAAATAAAGAATTTCTGAAATAATAATTGCCGCTTAGTCTTTTTATAAATATTAAATAAATAAATAAATTATGTAATTATTAAACTAATAATAACATTTTAAATAAGTCAATGTATTATTTACTTAACGTATATTGGCATAGTCATCAAACGAACTTTTGCTTTACAATTAATTTTTAAGAATCTAAAACATCAAAACTATAATAGAAACTCTACTCTTTACAATCGTAGAAGCAAACGCCAAAAAAAACTTTCCATTTTTACTATGGAGTAAAAAAAAGAACGTGTATTGATCACAAAGAATACAACAAACTGTGGTATGCATAACAACATAATGTATATGTAAGCGTGATAAATAACAACAAAGTGTTGTTGTGTAGTAAAAACTTTAATCAAACCTAACGCTTCCCACTTTGTCCTTTGGGACAAAAGGAGTTATCCGAAAGGTCCTCGTAGATTTTATTTTGAGTGTTTTCTTCAATGCGGATATTTGACTGCGAATATATTTAAATAATATATTGATGCTGAATCGAATCTGTTTCTATAATAATATTTACGACATTAGCATCTAGTACCACTATACTATTTTTATAATAATTGTATCAAAATATCATGATAGATGTAGATGATGATAAGTTTTTTTTTTTATTTAAATATATTTTTTTAAATATCTATACCCTGTACAGATCATGTGCCTTAGAATAATTTACTTTTGTGTACCCCTTTTATAACCTGTACTTGAATGCACCACCTGTGTATTCAACCACAGGTTATATTATTGAAGTATATGCATGCTCTTTGCAAGATACAAATACGTTTCAAAACAAAATATTTTCGAATGTATATGTCTCTATGTAGATTATTCTAAATAAAATATTCAAATTCAAATAAATTTTACACAAATATAAACTAATTTTATCCAGAGATTTTCAGCGAGACAGCAAAAATACACAAATATCAAACATTCAAGAATTAATTAATTGTAAACATTACTTTCATGAAGCGATTTCGTTTTCAAACTTTTCCCTGTCAACAAATTCAATCTTATTTAGGTATTTATCCTCATTTTGCTTTGTAACAACAATGTTCTTGAACATTGCTGAATGTTTATAAGCTTATTTAATATTAATGTTTTTGGTTGAGTAATTTGTTTATTTCGAATTGATTTAATACAATAATACTTGACTATATTTATTTATATTATTGAGGTTATTTTGTTATATGTGAAGTTTAAATTGCTGTTATAGGTATGAGTAACATTTTAAATTTTACATATTTCAGGAATAAGAACTATTATTACTGACGATATGGCCCCGTATTCTTTGTCTTTTTTCGTACCCTGTTAACCCCCTCGAACTCAGTTTTTTTTGCTTGAAAAAAAAATCAGCTTCACGCTGTATCCCGCACACAGCAGGGTAGGCAGAATTCTGGAGGCATTGCGTGTTGAGTGGCAGAACTCAACGCCGCGCTTAACCTCGACACCAGAGCGAAGAAATGGAAATATAAATTTAAATAAATATTTTATCTCCTCGAATGGGGATCGAACTCACAATCAATCGGTTTTACAGTCACACCTCGTGCCGCTGCGCCACGACTGGTCCTTTTTTGCTTGAAAGGTTATTTAATAGTGAGTGTGTTTGGCCTCGATTCAAGAAAATGTGTTCAACCGTCTGAAAATTATCAGATCTTTTCTTGTTGTTTATTTACTTTTTTTGTATCAAAAGTTTTTAATTATTATTAATTATGCAAATATTATTAATTTTATTTATAAGCTTATTATACAAGAATTACATCAGACATTTTTTCTACTTTTTAATACAGAAAAAAAAATTGATACATAATTTAAAAGGAATAAAATATTTATAATTTATATTTATTACCAGCGACTAACCTGCGGCTTCGTCCGCTTGAACTAATTAATTATTTATATACTAACCAATTTTGTGTTAATCAATAACACTTTCAGTTTAAAAACAACATATATACATACAAAAAATCAGACAATTACATAATATAGGTAATATAATTTTATAGCAATTAAATCGAACAAAATATTTTACGTAAATTTTTATTTTTGAATCGATTGAAATATTCTCGATTGTTTCTTAACTGATCAGTTACGATTTTATTATAAGTATAGAATATTGATTGTGTTTATGTTTTCAACATAAAAAAAAACATTCGATTCTATTTTAATAACACTTTATGAACTTTTGATGTAGATATACATAATATTTATGAACTTCACCATTTGGCAGGTCGCATCGGGCCCGGCCAGGCCCGGACACTGATAAATGTTTGACCCGGCCGGCACGCGGTTGTACTGTACAATTCGTTATTTAATTATTATTTATGTTAGCTCCACAGGATTTTTATGTGAGTGAGCGACGTGTCAATGCAGCAAAGATCGTTTTATTTATGGATTTATACTTTATAATTTATTTTTTCATTGTATTTTGCTGGATGGGTAGATGAATATTTTATATACACTTTTTTTTATTATATTTAGAGTGGTCCCACTCGGGCGAATGAACATACGTACGGTCTGATAACAAGACGAAGCGCGGCGTTAAGTTCTGCCACTTAACACGCAATGCCTTAATAAGTCGGCGGAAAGTTGGATACGGAGTATTTTAACACTTGTTTTCCTCTGTCTATCCTGCTATATTCGGAATCAAGCGTGAAGCTAAATAAAACTCTACTGAAAGACACGTATTTTCATCACAATTGATTTGGACTTCACAATATCAAAATGAAAGACTACTCTTGAAGCAGTATCTATATTTTATTTTTGTAAATTTTGTCTCTTTATTTAATCTTATATAATATATTATTATATTATCTTATATAATATATTATGATATAAAGCCAGTCGTGGCGCAGGGGCACAAGAGTAAGGTTGTAAACGCGACAAGTATCAAGTGATTCTATTTACACCCGAGGAAATGAAATATTCGAGGCAAAGCGCAGCGTTGAGTTCCACCACTCAACAAGCAATACCTCCAGAATTAGGCAGAAAATAGAGAACGGAGTGTCTTAACACTAGGTTCCCTCTGCCTACCCTGCTGTGTGCTAGATACAGCGTGAAGCTAAAAAAAACACATAAAATTATATTGTATACATTAGTATATCGCTTCTTTATTAGTTATTTAGCCTGACCTCAGCCACGTTGCGGTTTTTACCATCCGCTTTACTTCGCCCGCTTCCTATGGTACGGTTCGAACACATATAAATGTTGTAAAACCCCTTTGATCATAAATTATTTAACACGCCAGCTTTATATATTGCTATTTTGTTTCAGGTAAATGAGGGAGTGAGCGATTAATGGTTTTTTCATCATCAGGTATTATTTAATTTTATTGTTTGTTATAATATAATAATTAGAAGACGAAAGTGTTGTCATTCTACGCTTGGCAAGTGTCTGGACATTATTTTTTGCCATTTTTTAAAGTATTTATCCACACTTAGGAAATAAAAATACTTATTTTGAAAACGTATAAAAAATTGAACGTAGCTTGATAAGAACGTACGGCTTAGTGGTCAAAGCGCTGGGTCGGTCTCTAGGAGGCGCGGGTTCGAGTGCCGCTACGTTTAAAATTTTTATACGTTTTCCAAGTAAGTATAATTTTTTGGCTTGTACGTAGAATATTTTTAGTACTCTTATCCATTCACAGAAATGCGACCTACGGCTAGCCCTTTAAGGGTTTAACTCTTTCAAATTTTGTTTTCTTACTTGGTTCCTTTTGGCTTCTCCAATATAGCAAGAAGGAAATACATTATAGATATATGTGTTTAGTCAGCTATGGCATAAAGTCTAACTTAAACCATAGCTTCACAATTGTCCCATGTTACGATCTATGGCATAAAACGTAAAATTAGAAAAGGTTATTGTAAATCCGAGTAGGTACATAAAAATGATCATAAATTGTTCATAAACAAGTAGTAAAATATGTGAGACTGAGGCTTCACGTGGGGCTGGAAAAGCGGTCACACGAGAGAAATTTCGTAAATTGCTTTCTCTCACGCTATACAATTTTTCGGAATGGTCTATTAACATATGTACTCGTATGTGATATTTACATGTTGAAATTTTGTGTAACTACAAAATTTTTGAATGTAGCAGTTATGTAGCAGTATTTTATTTTTAATCTTTAATTTATGAACAGCATAAAATACTTAAAAGGAATTTTGATGTTAACTTGAAAAAAAAAATCTTGTTTTTAGGATAAATATTCCTTCCTGACCTATTTATAGACCAGATATTAGAATTCAATTATTTTGCATATAAGATAAAAATACTATGTAAACCAACGATGTTTACTCATTTCCTCATATAAATAAAGATATTTGTTGTAAATTAGAAATTCAATTAGAATCATAAAAATATTAAAATGATGAGGCCAGTCGTGGCGCAGCGGCACAAAGTGTGACTGTAAATCGACTGGTTGTGGGTTCGATCCCCACTCGAGGAGATGAAATATTTACTTAAATTTATATTTCCATTTCTTCGCTCTGGTGTCGAGGCAAAGCGCGGCGTTGAATTCTGCCACTTAACACGCAATGCCTCCAGAATTCGGCAGAAAGTGGGGAACGGAGTGTCTTAACACTGGGTTTCCTCTGCCTACCCTGTTGTGTGCGGGATATAGCGTGAAGCTGATTTATTTATTTTAAAATATTAAAATAAAAAATCAGCTTCATACTGCATGGTAAGCAGAGGAAACCTTGTGTTAAGACACTCCATTCCCCACTTTCCGGCGAATAATAAAATATAGATAGAAATATTATGTATTTTTTTGAAAATAAACAAAATTGATAATTATCTGTTAACATTACATTTGAATTTTTCATTTACACAGACTGTTACGTTGCAGAGAGTTCTAATACTTAAGGGAGTTAAAACTCAGGTATCTAGGTTACCCTAGGATACCCGATATGCCTTAACGAATCGGATCAATCAATATTGCCTGGATTGACGTATTTACATAGTCTCAAAGCGTGGAAATGCTAAGCTATCCTAACACAGTACACATCCACGTATTGAGAATTTGTAATTATAGAGATAACGATTATTTAGTTACTGTTCAACATCCTTGTTATCAAATATAGAAATCTAGTCGCTAGTAATCCATAAAGAAATAAAATGATCTATTATTGATTTTTATCAGTTAATAATAAATAATTATATATAAGTATAAATAAACGAAATATAAATGTATTTTGTAAATTTTCGGACTTACATCCTTTTGGATAAAATCACAAATACCTCTATAAATATAATCCTAGCACATACAAAAGCGCAGGGAGTGCGTGCAGCAATAAAACATCAGGGAAATATGACCATGTCGCCTAACCGAGTGTAGCCATTGTACCCGGGTGTAGGCTTTATCTCCCACATTTAATTGCCTATTGATGTTTGGGGTTCCAGGATTATCTCAGTGCTGGGAGTTATGTTCTAGTGTTATAACGCTTTGGCTTAAATATATAGTTAAATGATAATTTTGGTTGAAAAATAAAATATGGTTATCATGGTGTAGTGGTCCAGCGCTTAAATGTTAAAGCAATAGTTGTAGTTTCGATCCCCATTGCACGGAATGCATTATTTTCATTTGCGTTGCATTAGCCGTCGTGCTACAGGGGCACAAACCTGTGAATGTGACGCAACGGTTGTGGGTTGGTGGATTGAATTATTTACTAATATTTTCGCTTATTCGCCCTGGTACTCAACACACAATGCCTTGAAAAATCGGTGAAAGGTGGGAAACGGAGTGTCTTTATACTAGGTTCCCTTTGCCTACTCTTTTATATGCCGAATATAACGTGAAGTTTATTTTTATTAACTTAGTTCATTTTATTTTTTCCGATCCCTGTTAAGTTTCGCCATTTAACACGTAATGTCACTTTTTCGGGCTAAATTAATTTGACTATCAAAATTTATATTTGAACCCGTATCGTATCTGATTCTGTTCAAGCGTTCTCGCAAATTAAATTTAACTTTCTTATCACACCACGTCAAAATACGTATACAGTTGATAAAACTTTTGTTGTTAGCATATCCGCCGTCGGATATGAAGTGTTATATCAAACAGAGATTACGGCTAATTTGCATCGTAAGCGTCGCGTACGCGTGACTTCCATAGGGAGGAACACCAATAGTTGCTAGGCTTAAGTACATTTGAGAAGCTGAAAAGTGATAGCCAAACTTTGACTTTAATTATAATTATTATATAATTATTATATACTTAATTAGTTTAAGTTTATTTGTAATTTGGTTGTACTTATATATGGTTAGGCTTATAGTCACTTATAATGTTTTAAGAATGTGAATGCGATGATTGTGAGTTCAAATCCAGTCGCAAAAATGATTTTTTTTCATTTCCCCGCTACGCTAGATAAAATGCGACGTTGAGTTCTACTATTCAATAGTAATGTCTTAAATGCGGACGGAGCCCGTAAAATGGAGTGTCTTGACACTAGAAAAAATATTGTTAATTTTGTGGCAACTATAAGTCGTTATACTTTTGAAATGTTATCGTCATATACTTTGTTTTGTTAATATACAAGTACAACACATTATATATTAATAATACCACAACACAATAACATACACAATATTGTGTATTTTAATCTAAAATATAATAAATATACTTACGAAACTCCAAAAATAATCTATCAACGACACATTTCTCTAATGAGCTTATATTTTGTTATTAGTCAGCTCCATGTATAGGGCGTTAATAAGGTTTATTTATACTACTTTCATATCAACCACAATACGACTGCCTGAGCACGTACGCAACACACATCCCCTAAATCGAATAAAACAAAGAGATAGGAAATAATAAATATTTGTTTATCCTTAATATTCGTAAATATATTTACTTCTACGAACGTTTTGTCGCTTACGAAGAAACAGAAATAAATAATTATATTCTAGAATTATTTATGTTTATTAGTTATAATATGCCTCTAAGACTCTTAACGAAGTCTCTTCAGACTTAAACTGTATGATAGTGAATAGTTTTCTTGCAGAGTAGCTGATATAAATTGTATTATTTATATTTCTGTTTAATTTCTATTTCTATTATATACATAAATTATACAGTATGGGTTATGTAATAAAGTGCTTATATTGACTGGAAAAAGGTGTCAATTAGGATAAATCACATAAAAAAGTCAACTTGTCGTTCGATTCAGTTTTGTTTCTTTCAATTTTTTAATCTCTTTTAAACTATGCCATGTAATGTCATTGACTTTAAAGTAGATTTTAATTAAAATATTGAATACCTTCTACTTTTACAAAACATATTTAGAATTTTCTACTTAAGTGTATATTGAATGTAGCAGGTAACGCACACGGAACCTAGTGTTAAGACACTCCGTTCGTCACTTTCTGCCGAAATTTGGGGCATTGCGTGTTGAGTGTTATCTTTGTTACCAGAATGAAGAAATGAAAATACTATTAAATTATAATCCATTTCCCTGAGTGGAAACTCACAACCATCGCGTTTATAGTCACACACTTGTGCCACTGCTCCAAGACGGTCTCTAAATGTACATATATGCCAATATAAATATTTGCAAGGAAAAAATCGTAGGCAGGTGAGATCTCCAACGTGCTCCGCTACGTGTAAAATGTAATAAAGCTAGTGAACATGAATAAGAAATTCAATTCTGTTATAGCATGCCACTCCTAGATCGCTTCCAGGGTAACGATAGCGGTACACGAGATAAAACGTTTCTTCAAATTGAATAGACACGAAAACATGTTGTAGTGCTTCTTAGAAGAAAATGAAATGGAAACAGCAATAAAATTTCAATGATTATAAAGGTATATGTAAGGTATAACGAGTTTTAGTTAGTTTGCGTAGAGTTAGATCCCGTGGGAATTTCTGGAAATAATTTTTTAGTGATCTCTACACTCCCCAAGGAACTTACATGCCAAATTTAAGGTTTTTGCGGACAGTAGTTTTAGGTGTGCTTTGTCTGTCACGGCGAAGTTTTACACATGAACATACATATATTTATGATAATTTTGTTATTTGACATGCAAAAAAGAAATAAAATATTCTAACGCGTTTTATGATACATTTTTGTTTTTTTTTTTTTTCACAAATTACAGAAAAATATTTTTTAGTCTCCTAGCATTTATTTTTTTACAGACGAAAATATTTATTTTTACGGCAAAGCTTTCAGTCATGTTTTATTTTAAAGCATATTTTTAGAGGAGATAATATAGTTTAAGAAAAATTAAGCATTTTATTTAGAATCGATTTAAATTTACTTATTCTCTCATAAACCTAACATTCGATGCGTAAAATTAAATAAATACGAATTATTTACATACATAAATCACCATCAATCCAACTGAAACGATTTATTTTGTTACAAATAAAATATTACAAAAGGAAAACCAACGCAAATTGCTTTTAAAGCAAATTACTTTCTTTCGCGCTGGGAACTTAGGCAACGATGTCATTATCTCTTGACCGCTAAACCCGCGGCTGGGTGGCTGCGAACCGCACGGCATATAGAATTGTTCGATAGATAGTTCAGCTTGTAAATGCCACAACTATTCCTCAACTTTGTGGTGAACCAGTGGAATCCTGGCTGATGTCAGCAGATCATATAAATAGATGACCTGCTTCTTATGCTATTGGGTTAAACTTGATTTTGTATATTGATAAATACATATTTATATGGTATAAAAATATGTATGATAAAACTATGAACATATTTTGTAGGTTTACCCTTGTAGTACACATGTACTATATCGTCGGTCGGTATTAGACAAAATTTTACCTACGTGAAATTTTACCTTTTTTTACTTTATTTCATATAGTACCAAATAAAATATACCAAATCAATTTTCGAAATTGTAAATATATTTTTTATCTCTCCTGATAGGCAATTGCTTAATAGGTTGTTAGCAGGTTTACACTGTTAGTCAACGATATGTTTGTAATTATTAAGATTTGAAAGTGTTGACTGTGTATTAGAAAGAAATATAATTGTAAAAAATACACAATCCTATACTTTAGTACTCAAAAATGCTAACAAACATAATATTTGTGCCTGCACAATATCCAGCAAAAAAAAACGTGCAATATTTTCTTATACTAAAACAAAACGAGAACCACGACTCAGCTGAAAGTTAGTCAACAAAACACACTTAGTTAAATTAACTGCACATAATGGAGTCAACTCCGTAGGTCACTGTGGCATTGTTGGCGCGCCTATTCATTTATTATGTCTATAGAGACCCAGCTTTGTATTAGATTTGTTTACTTTGTATAGCCCTTGGTAATTAATTAGAGCTTGGGATAGAATTTAAATTTCAGTTTTTGATAGAATAAATATTGTGAGGTTTTGGTATTGAAGTAAATGTTGCCGCTGGTCTTGTTGACGATAGTTGTGGATTCAGTTCAGGTGACTTTTCAGCTTCACGCCGTATCCTGCATAAATCAGGATAGGCAGATAGAGCGTAGAGACAAGACACTGTGTTCTCTATTGTGATACTTATACTAATAATTGAGATTTATAAACTACTTCAATATTATCGTATAAATTTTATTATGAATTTAAATTTTAGACTATGAAATTAAATTCGTAGCTGAACATAGAATAAAATATTAATATTTTATTATTTTAACGTAACTACCATCTTCACCAGGTACGCTTAAACAGATCAAATTTACCTTATTCCACTTTGTGGTATGTTAAAGGCAATGCATGGTGGGAAGTCGAATCCACAGACAATGGTACTATTTATAACTAATCTTCTAATCTAATAAATATTTTCTCGTCTAAGACGTAAATCACGTCCAACAAATATTTTAGGAAAAACGTATCCAGGTTACGATATTTTAATTTCAGACACGTTTGCGAGATGCTTGAAAATACTTTTTCTAATAACAATTTCAATAAAATTTAGAATTTCTTAGCAATTAGAAGCGACCTCATGTTTTTCCTTTATTGTGCTGAACTCTTAGAGTTGTTATTGTTTTGCGTCTTCAACTATGCAGCTGGCATTTTAATCGTTCTTAAACAATTTTCCTGAATCCATTAAAGAAAATTAAAGCTAAAATGGACTAAGGTTCCATTTTATCCTTTTTTACTAGCTCTCTTTTGTAGAAAATAAATAATATGACATACAAATATAAGAGTTTCTTTATAAAATTACTAAAATGTAAACAAAATACACAAAAGCTCTACATATGCTTTGAAGTAAAGACTGTGACATTACTATACATACGTATTATTTAGATTATGTGTTAAATATCATTAACATATCTGCTTGGGGCGGAGAAAAAGTTTTGAATTCGTTACTTAAAATATGGTAACTTGTAGACCTTACGAGCTTTCCTTGCATGCATAATAAGTGAAGTCTTCACATACCGTCCTCAGCGAATATAAAGTTAGTAGTCTTAAATCGAGTTACTACCAACTTATACTACAGTGTGATTCAATATGTGGTAAATATTATTCACTACATAAAAAAGATGTCTTTTTTCTTAATTAGGGTTCCGTACTTTTTAAGGTAAAAGGAACCCTTACAGCATCACTCTGTTGTCCTTCTGTCTGTCTGTCTGTCAAGATCCTTTATCTCTAGAACGCTTGGAAATATCGACTTGAAATTCAAATCATATTCTCAAATCTACGGTCTCATGATTTCCTGATAAAAACATATTTCTATATTTACTTTGAAAAAAGATATGGCCGTTTATATCGCAAGAAACGCGTATTTCGACACTACAAAGGGAATCAAAATTGGTAGGATACTTCCGGTTGACTTAGAATTATGAAATTTGACAGTTAGCATTTACAAGTAGTAGTAGTTCAGGAAAAAATCTGAAAGCTGTACATTTGTGGTTTAAAAAACTAAAACGTCGTTGAATGTTTATAAAATTCAATAATGTATTGTTGAAAAGGGAAAATATTGTTATAGTACAAGCTCACCACCGCTCTTACAAATTTAATGAAGAACATATGTTAAAATATTAATATGTACATATAATAATATATAGCACCTTGGTTCAAATAGTATCACAATTAAAAAAATTTGAAAATCATATTCATCATATTAAACTGAATATTTTTTATTTTTTTTATATATTTTTAATATATCTACTATACCATTTTAAAGAGCTTCCAAAATCATAATTACTTTCTAAAAATCATATTGCAATAATTTTGTTACTTTTTGAGTTATGATCCAAAAATTGAGTGAAAAATTAAGATTGCATAAATTTCAAACGCGTTTTTCTCGATATTTTGGTTTTTTGAATTATGATACTATTTGAGACTAGGTGCGATATACGTATAATGTACATATTTGGTTAGGTTAGAATTTGGTGAATTGAATCTTAACGAGATGAAGAAAGGACGGAATGCAAGATCAGTGTAAACGGTAAGATATTAGAACAAGTGAATGATGTGGTATATTGTGGTATATTGGGAAGTATGTTTAGTAGAGATGGAAGATACGAGATGGATGTAGAAAGGCATATTGCTGCCGGTAACAGGGTTAACGGAGCCTTAGCTGCATTGATGAAATTTATCGTGTGATACTATAAATAGCAGGACATGCCCTAAAGAAATGTTGGATACCTGAAATTCTAATATATTTTCCGTAGCATTCACCCGAGCTGTCTACTCGAACAGTGGGAGGAGTGTGTGGGTGTCTATTTACGTCATGTTGACCCGCTTAATGGTCATTCAGAGATAAACAGAGGAGGCTTTTATCAAGTAAACAACTTAAGATACGAGGTTCTAAGTGAATATTTATAGTTAAAACCACATAGTTACTTAATTGTAAACCTTCTTTCTATGCACAAAAGTGTTGAAAATTTTACGAAGTACAAGTCCGTGAGTCTTGAATTCTTTACTTAATTAGAACGCACAAATATTTAACCGATAAAACACTTTCAAACTTACCCCGAGTTGGAATCGAACGCACAGCCGTCACGTTTGCACGCTTGTGCCACTGCGCCAACAGTCTCAAGAAAATCATAATAAACAAATTTAACGATCACCACTTCCACTAACAGATAATTAAGAATTCCTATACTTATATAAAAATTTAATACATCCCACAACTAATTTTTGTGACGAAATGTGTACTATTTTAATTAATATTAGTACTAAGATTAGGGTGCACATGTGATATGTCACATATGTATGTATGTATTTACATTTAAATTATAACTTAATTATTGGCGAAAACTCAATTACTAATATGCTTGATACCAGTATCTAGTGCATACAATCCGTCGTACTTAGTTTAGCAATCAGCATTGCGACATATCTGCGAAATTGCTTCGTTGATAGTTCAGGAATTATTACCATACGTATAATATACGTATATTTGAGTCAAATGAAGTGTTATCGCAATTTTGATTTATTATGGGTCGATTGGTGGACCTTATTACAATATTTAAAGACTGTATCTTGATTGGAGGCGGTGATGGCGCGGAGGCACAAAGGTGTTTCTATAACGCGATGGTTATGGGTTTGATGCCTACTTAGGGGAATAAATTATTATTTATTAAGATTTTTATTTGCCAGAGCACCAAGGCAAAAAACTCAGCGTTGAGCTCCGCCACTTAACATGCAGTGCCTGCCGGAGTGTCTGAACACTAGGTTCTCTCTGCTTACCCTGCTACATGCGGGATACAGTGTGAAGCTGGTAGAAAAAATATCTTCATTCATCATGTGTTTTTGAAGTTTGTTCCCAAGTAAATACTTTTTTGCTATGTATGTGTAATTTAGTCGATATAGTAACGCTGTTGAAATTATCATAGCAGACCACAATGGTTGTGACTTCAAATTTTAATCTGATGTTTTTTTTTTATTTATAAATAATTGTCTAATTTAATGAAGTGAAGTATAAATAAGTTCAGTCGTCGCGCAGGGTCACAAGCGTGTGACTATAACCGCGACAGGTTGTGGATTCGTTCCTAATGTTTTTATTTCCTAGCTCTGGTAACAAGGCAAAGCGCGGTGTTAAGTTTCGCCTCTCAACAAGCAATGCCTCCGGAACTCGGCGGGAAGTTAAGCACGTAGTGTTTTAAAAAATGTCTTTACACAAGGTTCCCAAGTTCTCTCTGCCTACTCTGTCACATCATTCATTTAAAAATAAAAAAGTGTTGCATAAATTACGGCAACGTTACCTAAAATTCTGTTTCACAAATAATTTATCATAAAAACTTACTAAAAAAAGGCAAAAAAATATCTAAAATATTCAGCATATGAACAATAAAAAGTACAGTAAAGACTTTGATATATTACGTTTTACTTTTATCATTCAGCACAAACAATATAACGTGCTTAGTCACCACTACAAAAACAAATTCCAGAAACAAATTCCAGTTTTCAATTTATTTCTAGGATTGGTTGCCGTTTAAATTTAAAATAAAGCGTTGAAGTGATAAAATACAATGTTCTTGGCTAAAACGTCGTCGACAGTGACAGATGAAACAGTCGCGTGGAAGGCAGAAGGAGACTTATTGGCGACACTTTCTGCATGTATCTTCAAGAATTTAGAGAAATGGTATACTTAAATGTAGATGCGATATTTCTGTATGTTTCAACTGAACTATGACCAAGATATGACATCTAATTTAATATTTGATCGACTTCAGTTACATTATAGTTGATAGACTTCAGTTACATTATGAAACTGCTAATGTATTAGAAACAAATATATATGATGTATTTTTTATATTATACACATCTCATCAAAAACATAAATGAAAATTGCTCCATTCTCGAAAGTGCCAAGTTCTGTGTTCACTTGGAATTTAATTAAAATATTTTTTTAGATACAGATTAGGCTATGTTATTTCTAAGTACTTCAAGCTTGTACTGGATAAGTCCAATACTAGTTGATATGTTTACACTGACTTGATGTTTATATTTATAAGTGTTTGTTAAGTTTAATAAATAATTTTAATAATAGTTAAAGATTGTTTTAAATATTCAAAATTATATATAACTAGTGGGCGCGCGCAGCTTCACCCGCTTATTTGCACCCTTAGGGATGAATTCTAAAAAAACACGTGTATTTTATTGAAAAATATTTTCAACAGTCTGAATTAAATTTTTTATAAAAATCGGTGGCAATTTAAAGATGTTTCCACATAAACTTTCAACCCCTTATTTGATACCCTTGGGGGGTTAATTCTAAAAAACCATGAAACACGTGTTCAATGAAATATTTTTAAGAGTCTAAATTTCAAATTTTATAAAAATCAGTGCCGATTTAAAAAAATCCATACAAATCCCTTATTTAATTCCTTTAAGGTTAAAATTTTTCCAGATTCTTAATCCAGATTATTAAAATAAACATATGTCCAAATTTCACGTTTCTATGCACAGCGGTTACGGCTGTGCGTGCGTCTTACCTCAGTCAGTCAGGTACATGTCCTTTTATATATATCGATTATCAATAAATATAATTTTGAACATTTAAAAAATATTTTAGGAGCTTAAAATTCACAGAATAGTTAGTTACAATATACAGATTAAATAAAACCACAAATGGCGTACGTAGATAACTTTACAGCATTACGTAAATAAAATCAAGGAGTACTAGAACCCAATCTATTCGAAATTTGGCTTAGAAGTTGATGTGGCTTAAACGTTACTTCTAAAGTCTTGTTTAAAGTAAATTCGTCTGACTTTACAAACATAAATTATGTTGTAGAATATATTTTTGTTTGTTACGCTGAATCCTGCACATATAAGGGTAGGTAGAGGGAACCTGGGAACCTAGTGTTAAAACATTACTTTCCTATTAATACAGTTTTGTTTCCTTCTTTCCATCAAAATCTGGGGGCAGTGAGTGTTCAGTGCCTGAACTTAACGCCGTTTTTTGTTTCGCTACCAAAATAAGGATATGAAAATATTTATTATATCACCCCTCAATAGGGAATTGAACCCACAACTGTCCATATAGCAGGATAAGCAGAGAAGGGGGACCCCCTTGTATTTAGGACAGACCGCTTTCCATTGAATGGCTGAACGCCGCGCATTGTCAAACAAAAAAAAACTGAAGCCGTCGTAACGCAGGTACACAAGGATATGATTCGATCTCCACTCGAGGGAATGAATTATTATTTCTTAATGTTTTCTTTTTTTCGCTTTGGCACAAAGGCATAGGATCCGGCTTTGAGTCCTCATTCAATACGTAATGCCGCGAAAACTTCGGCGGAAAGTGTGGAACGCATTGTTTTGACACTAGTTTCCCTCTGCCTACCCTCTTGTATGCAGGATACAGCGTGAAACTGATTTTTTATCTAACAAAACAGGAAAATTAAGGTTATTTAAATAATCTATCGTCCGGGTGAGCATAGCTAAAGCTCATTATCATTATATAACTTCTAGTATAAACAGTTATATACAATTTATAATTGTAAATAACTAAAGCAGTTTCTACAACAGTAACAACATTTCGTTACATTTAATTCAAACTACAACTTGCAATGACTGCGTTTTCTTATTCGTATAACGTCGCTGCTATATTGTGTTCATATAACTTGGTTAACGTCACACTTGTTAAAAGTTGAGAATTCAATTATAAATAAAATATAGGATAGGATAGAGGCCGTCGTGGCTTGGTGGACGGAGGTGTGACTAAATGCGACGGTTGTGGTTTCGATCCCCCACAGAGCAAATAATCTAGCACGAAGGCAAAAGTCCGGCGTGGAATCCCGCAACTCATCACGTAATGCCTCGAAAAAATCGCCGGAAAGTGAGGAACAGAGTGCCTTAACACTAGGTTCCCTCTGCCTACCCTGCTGTGTGCGGGATACTAAAGCTGATTAAATCAGCTTCACGCTGTATCCCGCACAAAGTAGGGTAGGCAGAGGGAACCTAGTGTTAAGACACTCCCTTTCCCACTTTCTGCCGAATTCTGGAGGCATTGCGTGTTGAGTGGTAGAACTCAACGCCGCGCTTTGCCTCGACACCAGAGCGAAGAAATGGAAATATAAATTTAAGTAAATATTTCATCTCCTCGAGTGGGGATCGGACCCACAACCAGTCGGTTTTGCAGTCACACCTCGTGCCGCTGCGCCACGACCGGCCTCATAAAGCTGATTTAATTTAATTTTTAATTCAAATATAGAAAATATAGCAAAAAAGTGTTAAAAAGGAATGAGCTTTGTAAAGCTTGTGACTTGGTCGCCCTTATTGGCCACAGCACCGCGACATTGACGGACGGGTCGAACGCCAGGAATGTGAACTGAGACTTATTGGGAATAATACTTCAATGTCGACGTAAACCGAACTCATTAAACTTGTATGTTTCTATCAAGAATGTTTTAAAAAGTATATAAAATTTGTGGCACAGAATGTCACAGAATGTCACACACATATTTTTATATAATTTGATGTTGACACATATCAAGCTAAACAAAGGGAACCTGATGGAACTTAACGCTGCGCTTTATTTTATTAAATATTTCATTTCCTGCAGACAATCCTTCGCGTTTACAGTTGCGCTTGCCTGCACCGCGACTGACCTTCAATCCGGTCTTGCCATATTATAAGAACAAAGTAATCACAATAAATGTAATTACTTAAAAAAGAATACAACAATAACATATAAAATTACAAACAATATTAAAAAGTTAACCTATTATTCCTAAAACGAAACATGTAACTTCAATCTATTTGATCTTGATATGCTTATGTAAATGTAGGTCGAACAATTCGTTTTATGTATTGACTTCTTTACTTTAACCACATGGATGTTTTTCCAATAATAAAGAGTAAACATAAAAGAAATAATAATGTGAGCTTCTCTGTACGGTTTAACATATACTTTGTTTTCTTAGAAATTCAAATCTACAAGCTACAAACAGGCATCAGTTCGGCAGAAACTACAAATATCCTTACATTTACGTAGATGGTCACGTTATCTTCGTTTCATATAAACATTACTTATTAGATTTTAAAACCTATAAAATTAAGTTCAGATGAACGTGCAGTTAGCTCTGCGTGTGGTTTAATATTCTAACAAATCAATGTTATTGTGTATATGACTGCGCGTCTTGGTACTGATCCGCCGCCATCGGAACGGCTGAATCGCGTGGCAGCGCACGTTGCCGCAAGTTTGTCTGAACTTAGCCTAATCTTCTTAATAGCAATTTTTTTTGTAACAAAATAGTTTTGAGCTACTGCGAAGTCCAAGAAGTACTTTCACTCGTATTCGTAAATTTATTTATTTATTTATTTAGTGCTTTATTACACCAACAAGACCAACACGATGGTGTTGTTACCAAAAAAAATTGGTCTAAAAGCGCCTTATCACCACACGTCTCTACCAGACAACCTTTACCATCAAAAATCAGAAGACGCAAGAAAAGTGGTTGATATACAAATGATATGAGATCAGACAGTTGGAGAACGTATGTTCTCAAAATTTTACAAATTTAGTAAAAACAAAAAGTTTAACATACAAATATAAATAATACAGCTTAAACATACGGAAGTATCAAAGTGAGTGGCAAGGGCACAATGTCTACTCAACTCGCAAAGCCTCCAGAAATCGGCGGAAAATGGGAGTGCCTTAACATTAGATTCCCTCTATCTTATCTGCTTATCTTGCCGTATGCAAGATACAGTGTGACGCTAACAAATTAAACAAAAAAAATCATAGTGATCAGGGGAAATGTGAGCAAAAATTACATATTTTTTTTCCTTTTCCATCAATTATATTTCATACAATTGTTATGTTTCACTCGAAAATCATTCGTTAACGAACGTTCGTCTGCATGTAACCTTGTACTGACAATATAAAAATCCACCAGGGATTCTGGCGCGTGTGTTTTTATTTATGAACGCCGTTTGTTAATACCAACCTTGACACAGTTAGGGTTAAGCAGACTGAAAATTTTCAATTAATGTTCGTCTATTGTCTGGTTTCCAACTATCTGGGTTTAAAGGTTAAGTTACTAAAGATCATTAATTTAATATTTTCGTGCTTCACACAGAATTTCATGGGCTTCCTTAGAGAGATACATGATAAGTTATGGAAATTAAGGCGTGGCTTTTAGGCAAAATTTTATAAATATTTAAAATTTCTCCATTCACCAACATTAACCCAAGCACATCGTATTTATTGTCAAACAATTTACAATTATGAAGATCTTAAAACCACAAAGCGCTGTATGTGTTGTTGTTTCGATACTTTCTGAACATAATTATTTATTAGGATATTACTTCAGCAACTGAACGTCCTAACATCCATAATGATATTACAAAAGTTGTGACAAAGAAAGCAAGGGATAACGTTACCGAGTCGTGATCGCCATTTTGGTCGTAAAAGCACGTAACTGCTGCTGTGAATAGATAATAAGGGTTTTATTAAAATTCCTTGCCCTTGTTTCGCTATTTGTAGGTCTCGCTCAGGGAGAATCCTTTGTTCTGGTGGTACTAAACTTGAAGCCTTTCCGAATTCCCATATGGCCTATAAAGTGGAATGGAGCCGTGTAAGTAATATGTACGTGAGCAGATGAAGCTAATACCGATAGCATCTCTCGAACAGCTCAGGATATGGGAGCTCAACTAAAATTACTTAGAATTTGGAGAATTTTATTAAGTCATCAATATATCCAATACATTAATTATATTATTGATATTTTAAAAACTTACGCTTATTATTCATATATCTTATAAAGGCACGTTGAATATTTATTTATTTTATACCTGAACTAGAGGGCGCGCGCGGCTTCGCCCGCTTATTAGGAGTTCTAAAAAAACCACGAAACACGTGTTCAATAAAATATTTTTAACAGTCTGAATTTAATTTTTTATAAAAATCGGTGGCAATTTAAAGATTTTTCCATATAAACTTTCAACACCTTATTTGAACCCTTAGGAGGTGAATTCTTAAAAACCATGAAACACGTGTTCAATGAAATATTTTTAAGAGTCTGAATTTCAAATTTTATAAAAATCGGTACAGATTAAATTTTTTTTCCGTACAAATTTTCAACCCCTATTTCATCCCTTTAGGGTTAAAAATTTTCAAATTCCCTTCTTAGTGGATGTCCAGAATATGAAAATAAACATCTGCCCAAATTTCACGTTTCTACCATCAGCGGTTACGGCTCTGCGTGCGTCTTACCTCAGTCAGTCAGCACAAGTCCTTTTATATATATAGATAATGCACTTATATTTGTGTTCTTCCTGTGTAAGAAAGAATTCAAGGATATATCACGCCATCCTTATCCCCAAATTAAATTTGAACCTCTAATTATAAATATAATTAGGATCGTCATGCAGTACGAAGACAATAGTATAAGATATGTAAAGATTTTTTAGAATATAAAATGTAAATTTCGCTGAAGTATTTTTTTTATTTATGTTAATCTGATTTGTTTTGAAATGTAAAGCATTTAATTTATTTTCGCAAAAGAATTGCTCTTCACATTATTTTCTTGATTTCACATAATGTTGTGCCATTTCAATTATAACTTTTTTATTTGGCCGTAGAATGTTTTATTGAATTGGAAAATACTTAGATGTTTGGAATAAATTATTTGAAATACGACAGTTCTCTGATAAATAGAAATTCTTTAATCTGAAATTATATTGAGATTTCATTATTTTTATAACTTACTTTGATCAAAGCTTAAAATCTTGTAACAAAATATATATATGTTTATTTTAATTGTAAAAGTTATTTCTAATTATAAAGTATACGAAAACTACAGGGGAGGTGTAGTGGGGAGGTGTAACATACTCGTAAGTATGTAAGTAAGTAAATAAGGTTCATTATTACGGTTCATTAGCGGCCAAAGCAAAATTTTGCTTATAATAGATAAGTAAAATTTTGCTTACCTCCATCTATTTCTCTAAAATAGTAAACTTATTAAAATTTATATATTTAAATTATTTATTCAATGTCATTTATAATATTAGTAAATACATTGATATAAATCTGTTGAACTTTACATTCATGTTATATTATCTTGAATTCATACTTATTATTATAAATTCGAAAGTAACACTGTCTGTCTGTTTGTCTGTGACCCAATCACGCCAAACCGCCGATTTGATTATGATAATATTTGATATAGAGATAGGTACTTGAGGATCGTGGGATGAACATAGGCTATTTTAAAAAAATAAAATAAATCAGCTTCACGCTGTATCCCGCATACAGCAGAGTAAGCAAAGGGAACCTAGTGTTGAGACACTTCATTTCTCAGTTTCCGCCGAATTTTGGTGGCATTGCGTGGTGAGTGGTGGAACTCAACGCCGCGCTTTGCCTGGAGCGATAAATGGAAATAGGGGTTTTTTCTAATATTAAATATTTTTCTAAGTTACGTTTACTTATTACTTTGAGCTAATTTTAAAAAGTTTGTCTGTGGTTATTAATTATAATTTTAACAATTTCCTTTAGTTACTTTTGCTTTTTTTTATCATTTGAACTATAGTTTTTAATATTAAGAATTTTATTTCCCTTACTTATATCTCTACTTATTATTCTTTTCCATTTTTTAGGCTTATATTTTCTTATTTATCCTTAAGAAAAGTGAAAATAATTTCATGAATATGTTTAATAAATATCCGTATAGTCCAATCAGCCCTGCGCGGGTCTTCTATTATATTATAAAACTAAAGACACAAAGACCTTAAAATAAGTTTATAGTCGAAAGCTCCATCAAATATTTATTTTGAAGAAAAGTTGCTGTAGAAAAATGAAAACTAGAAATATACTCAGAACTTTAGATTGACTTTTTGAGGACGCGCTCGGTCAATGTTGATTTAGATTCATCTCAGAATAACTATATAGGTTGAAACTTAGCCCAGTATAATAGCTACTTTTATAGACTTATGTAGAGAAATTCAATTTTACTTTTGTGTAACAAAATTGAAATAAAATATACGATAGGTAATATAATATGAATGTAGTATAGGGAGAAGGTGGTAATGTGGCCCCGTATTTTGTTTTTTAGATCCTGTTTAAACAGTAAGTATCCACGGTTTTGATATTTATTTACCTATATATGATTTACTATGGAATAAAAAATGTGTATATTCTGAATAAACGCAAATTTAACGATTTGAGAGCAAGTGGGGTTATATGGTCCCCCTTTAGCCACATTAAATGTATTGAAGTGAATGACAAAAATCGCTGATTTGTTTCGTCTGCACAGCCAGTGTCAGTCCATAAGATTTACAGGGTGGAAGTGTCAGCGCTCCTTTTACAGCAACAGCATATAGGTAAAATATTTTAAACCCATACCTAAAGAAATTAATCAAGATAACTCAACGGCTTAGACATATTAGATATATTAGATTTTTGTTTCATTTCACGATGTTCATCCATACCTGTATTTTATGTGACGCAGTTACGCATAGATATCAATAACGTAAACACATATACTACTACAAAAATACTAAAGGCTAAACAATTATAAACTTTGCCGCCAATACCTACGACCCGCATTCGGAATGAGGCGGCGGTTTCCCTTTGATAGTTTTGACTGCGATTTTACAACGATAATTTTATTATTTATTTTGTTTGAAAAAATCACTTTTTTTTTTTTTGTGTTTTAGGCTTTTAGAGTAGGTAAAACTGTGGTTTCATTTCAAGTGGTGCTGACAAAAACACTCTGTACATTTGACGCTGAAGCCACTTTCCTCGAAAAGTCACTTTTATATTCAGACGAGTTCTAAGTTATTTCATTATTGGAGCTACTTTTAGATGTCACGTCTCTTTGGTACCGGCTAGAGCTGTTGGCGACATCCTCTCTATCATCTCTGCTGCTTCTGCGTAAATGTCCGCTTCCGCTTTCATGTTTTTATCTGATAGCAAAGATTTGCGCTAACAAAGTAAAATATTCAAATTGTATACAAACATAACTGGATGTTATATGATATCCGAGACCATCCGGTAAATTACTAACATCTTAAAATCTATTAACAAGCCTTATTGCTTATAAAAAAATGAATATACCTTAAAAATCATATAAGACAACGTTCATAAAACATAATGTAGAACTCTCTGCAGCTGTGACTTGATATTTACAAAATTATTGAAATAATTGCAGCACATTAAAAAATTTTGACGAGTGCAGTTTTAAACTGCTTCGTAAAAAACGGGAAACCGCGGCCTTCTCTGAGATTTTTGTGTATAATTTTAATATTGTCGTATTAAAATCCATTTTAAAAAAGTTTCACTGGATACCGTTATTCTTAAAAACAAATTTCAAGAGGAGGCACGATATAATATAATTATTTTGGAACCATTAAATTTTATACAAGTTGAATTAAGAAACCTAAGTTAAGATTTATCCGAGGATAAACAGATAGACAGGTTTGTGCCTCTGCGCCATGGGTGGTCTCAAAATATTAATAAATTATAATTCATTTCCGCGAGTGGGAACTGAACCCACAACTATCGTGTTTAAAGTCACACGCTTGTGCCACTGCGCTACGACGTGTTATTGAGTAATTTAAGTATTGGGAATTTACTTGATGTTGCTCGCAAAATTTTGCTGTATTTAAAGAAAAATATTTAACATATTAAATTTAAGTAGATGGTAAGTAAATTTAAGTAGTAGCGTGCACGGCAAGCGCAGTTGTTCCTGGGTAAACTCCGATATCGATCCTACATGTTAAAATTTCGGTGTTTATATCATCATACAAATTGAAAGTTAAAGATTCAGCTAATTCAGTAAAAAATGTTGTATAAAATAACTGTTACAGCAATTAGCTAATTTTTGTCTAAGTACTTTAAATTGATATTACTTCTTTAAGTCTTGGGAATTTACTAGAGGCCGGTCATGGCGCAGCGGCACGAGGTGTGACTGCAAAACCGACTGATTGTGGGTTCGAACCCACTCGAGGAGATGAAATATTTACTTAAATTTATATTTCCATTTTTTCGCTCTGGTGTCGAGGTTAAGCGCGGCGTTGAGTTCTGCCACTCAACGCGCAATGCCTCCAGAATTCGGCAGAAAGTGGGGAACGGAGTGTCTTAACACTAGGTTCTCTCTGCCTAAGCTAAATAAATAAATATAAATATAATAAATTACTTCTTTTTTTATGAACCGATTATAATAAAGCAAACTCTATGTAATAACGGAAACTTGCTAGAATCCAATAATGAAAACGGCATTTAAATCGGTTAAGCCGATTCTGAGATAAGCGATAACAAACGCACAGACAAACAAAAAAGAAAATAAAAATCATTGTTTTAGGTTTTTCTACATTATTAAGGTCCCCAATAACCTTTTTTCTAATATATCTTCCATGTACCGACACCGATTTGTTACAATTTTATTATAAGTATAGATTTACCAAATCAACATTTAAATAATTTAATTTACAAAAAAAATATCTTTCGCACGACAAAAAACAAACATGTATAAAACAAGAAAAAATAAATAACTTAAAACAACTGAAAACTGTTCTATAAAAATGTATTTTAGCACATTTTATTTTTTAATTAAGTTACTTGTTTTTTCCTCTTACATACATAATTATATTTTTTCCATGTTTATGTGGAAATTTACTGACTAATGTAATACATTTACTTATTACATGTACATACATGCAAATATTGTAAACGAAAGGAAAATCTGCCTAGTCCATTAACAAAATGCAAAAAATTGAAACAAAAATCACTATCACTTTTCATACCAACACTGACCACGTCTTTCGTAAAATACTCCAAATGTTCCGACCAAACCGCATAGGATGTATGAGATTGATTCGAGATCGAGCCTCTGAATAGAAACCAACATCCGAAACAGCTTTTGAACTACGTTATGAAAGCCTCCAGAGGTTCTGGGCTATGTTCAAAATCCACAAAGTTTAAGATTTATCGATTACAGTGTGGTGAAGCCGTACAAGTTTAGTTCGCCCTTGGACGGATCAAGTTTCTCTATTTGACTGCTACATGTCTAGCTCTATCTTGAGAACCTCGTGGTGACCTCTTGACCCCCTTTATACATATATCCAATTTAGTGAATACTAAAAATAATAGTGTTATAGCTAGTGTAAGTGAATTAATGTTGTTAGTTGTGTTTTTAAAAAGCAGCTTCACATTTTTATTTATTTGCTTGTATTAAGACACTGCGTTCCTCACTTTCCAGCCAATATTCCAAACATTCTGTATTGATTAGTGGAACTAAACGTAGAGTAGGAAAATAATTTTAATATAATGATTCCTTCGAACCTTGGGGTCGAACTCACAAACATCGCGTTTACAGACAGATTCTGAGCTACTGTGCCACAACCTCCTCAATTATGGTAATATAACTGTATAATAATATCCAATTCATAACGAATATATTATATATATTATAATCAATTATGATTTTATTTAAATAAATTCACTGATGCTATTCATCTTTGTGAATAAGAGTGATATATGTATACGTACATGAAATCAATTTTCCGTTCGGCTGGATTGCATCGAGTTCGGCGATGCAGGCTGCCATTTGACTTTTTAATTTTTTGATGTGAAAATGATAGCCTCGTGAGCTTCTACCGACTATGAATTTTGTAATTAAAATCATCAGATATTAAAAATACTAGTACAGTAAACATGTATGATGTTTTATTTTTCTGTGATATTTCCTAAATTTTTTAATAATTTGTGATACGTAGGACAGCCATAACTGTAGAAAACTATGACATATGATTATAAATTATACTACGTTACCATTAAATCGTAATGTGGTGTATTTTAATATATATTTTATATAAAAATAGTATGAAAAGTTTATTTTGTAGATCTGTAATTTTGATGGTTTTCAAGTTGAAGGATTAGTAAAAAAATTAAAACGTGTAATAATATATTACTATCTAAAGTTATATAATTCTAAAATAAACAACCAGATCATTTATTTTCCGAGAGTAATTTAGACTTGAAATGATCTCAGAGAGTGTACGAGAAAACTCTTTGTTTAATGTCTTTATAAATTTCTTGAGATCCGTATATATTTTTTGTTCAAAAATATCATTCTTAAATAAATATTCTGAAAGAATACCGAAGTAAAATTTTAAAGAAATATTAAAGTTGGCGCATGCATAAATGAACGAACTGCATTCATTTGCCATGAAGTTTATATAGTCGTCGGTTGTAAAATTGAAAATCTTAAGTTTTAATACACTATCAAAGTTGAGTCGGTGAGCATCAACAGCGTTTTAGGTGGATGTAACAAATAACTTTGTTGTGAAGGATAAACGGCCGGCCAGAACTTGGGAACCCCGAGGCCACTTAAAACTTATGTGGCTTCGGTAGACACCACCCTATATTTCGGTGGTTGTTAAGATCTCAAAGTTTAATATGACTTCATTATTCCTTTCGCTGGTTCCTAAATAATATCCGTGTAGATTCTGTTGAAGCCCGGCGCGAGATAAGCTTGGTTGGCCTTGACCTTTTATACGTTCTGTCGGCTTCATACTCTTAACCTAATACAAGAGTAAACGATCAAGTCTCTTTTGAAAATTCGCTATGTAATTGTGTATACTGCACTTGTCTTCTAAATTAAAGTGTAGATATAGACTCTATAATTATAAGTCAGAATTTTGTTTCATTCTGATATAATATGTATTTAAAATTAATACACTTAATTGTTATCTAAACACTTTTCTTACGTAAATTATACTTTTTGAGATAATTACAACAAATCTTTCCCATACATAATATTCTTAACTAATGCATACCCATATATAGTTGGTTTAGTTAAAACCGCAACTAAAACGACTTTTCAATATTTGATTTAGTAATACGAATAGAGAATTCGATGTGAAGGATAGGAGAGGTATACAAACATCAAACTTAAACACAGAATTTCAGTGTTTATACAGATACTGACGTATTTAGTATACTTGTAGGTATGTTCGAATATATCTCTTAAAAATTTATAGAATAATGAATATTTAGTGATAATTGGCATTATATGGATGAATGCTTAGCAAGAGATTGATCCTGACCAAGATTAAAAAAAAATGTAATGGCAGTTACTACCACGTGGATACGCCTAGATAATAAAATAGAACGTTTTTAGTATGATTTATATTTTATCACCATAATAACAAAAGTTCTGATTGGTTAGAAACAAATAACATGACCTGAAATATATATAAACATAATTATATAAAAATATTTGAGTCAGTTCATTAATTGTAAAATATATATAAGTAAATATTTCCACGTGTTTCCCACATAGCAAAATAGAACCTAATATCAAAACACTCCGTACTCTTCTGTCCGTCCGAATTTGAAATATTGCATTTTGAACAGCGGAACTCAACGCTGCTCTTTGTGTTGCCAGAACAAGGAAGTCATAATAATTAATTTCCACAAGTGGAGATCGAACGCATAACCATCTCAGACGCTATCCATAGTCTTGTAGTGATATCACGATAGCACCAATGTGAATATTTCTGTATAATTTAATAATGTCGAATATCTTTTCTAACTGATAACTCCATACTTGTATCACAAGGAGCTCACAAGCACCACAGAGAGCTTACTGCTTCTTTGAAATTCTTTGAGTTTGAAGTTTCAATATGTCATATACATAAACTTTTAGGTCACGTCTTTCGGTTTTTCTCTTATATATTTTATAATATATTTTAACTTATCCATATATTGAAATCTTTAACATTTTTAACTTCAAGTATCTTTTGTAATTCGATGTTAGATATTTTTCACGCTGTATCCATAGCAGGGTAGGCAGAAGGAACCTGGGAATCTAGTGTTAAACATTCTGTTCCCATTAATACGCTTCCGTTTCTCACTATACTAACGTTTCTATAACATTTGTGATATGTTTACTAGAAACGCCTGACAATCTCGGCTTATGATGGGATAAGAGCGTTGCTATATGTCTATGCAGGTGCTTATCTAAGCAATATTTGTTTCCTCATAACAATTCCAATATCCTTTGGTATCGCTCTCATAGTGTTTGTTACTTTATGTATAAAAAATAATTCATTATTCCATTGTATTTATAAATGATGTGATGATGAGACCAGCTGTGGCGCAAGAAGAGGCTGTTTGTTCGACAGGTTTTGTGTTCGATTCCCAATCGAGGAAGTGACATATTTAATATTTTCATTTTCTGGCTCTGGTAACGAGACAAAGCGCGACGTTGAGTTCCGCCACTTGAATGGCGCACGCAACGCACTTATAATTTTGGGACCACACTACCCGGAAAATTATAAGAGAAGGCGATTAATATCTTTCAATTTTATTCATTTTCTATTCAAATAAATACATATTTCATAGCTTATTCACTTATTTAATACTTAGTAGGTATGTACTGTTTACTCATGCCATTATAGCACCCCACGCATCGTATTCAAGAGGAATATAGGTTATACGTTTTCCCAGAATATAAAGATTTTCTTTTTAATAAGTATTATCAATATTAGAGGCCGGTCGTGGCGCAGCGGCACGAGGTATGACTGCAAAACCGACTGGTTGTGGGTTCGATTCCCACTCGAGAAGATGAAATATTTACTTAAATTTATATTTCCATTTCTTCGCTCTGGTGTCGAGGTTAAGCGCGGCGTTGAGTTCTGCCACTCAACACGCAATGCCTCCAGAATTCGGCAGAAAGTGGGGAACGGAGTGTCTTAGCACTAGGTTCCCTCTGCCTACCCTGCTGTGTGCGGGATACAGCGTGAAGCTAATTTTTTAATTATCAATATTTGAACTCTGGCATAAAGTTCAAATCTATAAAATGTAAATTTTAAAAGCTTTTCATCTTCTACATTAAAAATATCAATTGCACTCTTGAAATACAAGAATATTTCTGGTATCTTAATAGAAAATTCAGATACTCTAGAGAGAAACCTATTAACTGATTACTTTATTATATCGTTATTCTGTCAATACCGAAATATCCTATTGAACGAGTATACTTACAGAGTATACTTTACAATAGGCCGTCTAAGCTTCTCGATTTCTATTCAGACTGCTAGTTAATTCAATATCTATTGTAGATTAATATCCGTCTTCATATATGGTTAAAGTTGAATGATTTTATTGTTTGTTTGATAGTAGCCTCGTTCGATCAGATATAAGAACTGTTTTTTAAAAGATGAAGTTTATATACCATATTTTTATATCTCCTTCCTCCCCAGAAATTGATTATTTTGTCCGCTTTGACAAGACAAAGTGCTTTGTCGGGTTTCTCTATTCAACACCTAATTTCTGTAATTTGATCGGAAATTGGAGAACATATATGGCATCAAGGTCTCCTTGCCATTTAGGTTAACTACACTACAGATACTACGTGAAAAAGCATGAATAGTAAAATTTTAGTTCTTAAAATCCCCTCATATTAAAATACCCCACATCTTGAAAAAATCAACCGCGGCAAAGCTTTAGATTATAAAAACTGCATTCAAATCGGTTTATTAATTCAGGAACTCCGTGCCACAGACAGACATAGACAAACATACAAATACAGACAGGTCAAACTTATAACATCCCTCGTCGGAGGGTTGAAATAAAAAATATATATATTTTCTACCATAGTAAAATAGTATTTATAAAACAATACCGTTCCATAATTTAGTTCCCTTGTATCTACATAATTACAAAATGATTTGCTATTGAATACTCTATTCATATACGTTTTAACAATGAAACAAAATTTTCCGACTAAATAATCCAACATTGGGAAATAAATTACTGTAGAAGATTCGCGTGTAGTTTGATTTCCCAGGCGAAATTGAACACTAAGCGCAACAGGCACGTCGAATTAACCGAATAATTTACGTCGACAACATAACTTTTAATAGAAATTTCGTCAATTATTTTCTCTTTGAGGCTTATTCTCCTGTTAATTGTTACAATTGTGGTCTTTCGAGTATCTGGATTATGTTTTGCCTTTGAAATAATCTTAAATTGAATAGCTTCACGCTGCATCTCGCACACAGCAGGGTAGGCAGAGTGAACTTAGTGTTAAGACACTCCTTTCCCCACTTTTCGCCGAATTTTTCGCAGTATTGCGTGTTGAGTGGCGAGATTCAACGAAAATGAAAATATAAATTTAAATATATATTTCATTTCCTCGAGTGGGGATCGAACCCACAACCAGTCGCACTTACAGTCACACACATGTGCCCCTGAGCCACTGGCCTCAAATAAAATTTCACGCGTCAATTATTTTCTCTTTGATGCTTATTCTACTGCTAATTGTTATTATTGTGGTCCTTCGAGCTTGGATTATGTTTTGCCTTTGAATTAATCTTAAATTATTTTCGTTTATTACTGAGAAACGTGAAATAATATTGGAAATCAAATTTACTGCTTAGAAGTGATTTATACGGTAAATTAACATAGGCATTATCAAAGTAACTTCTCCGAGGATTTTGTTACTATGTTAAATTTATCAAAAGTCCTGTTAACCTGTTGTACAAATTGTATTTTCAAGATATTAGATATTAATAAAATATATTTTGATTTTTTTTAATAATAATATGTTTATCGTTTAGAAAAAAATTTTAATTAAATTAGCTTTACGCTGTATCCCGCACACAGCAGGGTAGGCAGAGGGAACCTAGTGTTAAGACACTCCGTTCCCCAATTTCTGCCGAACTTTGGAGGCATTGCGTGTTGAGTGGCAGAACTCAACGCCGCGCTTTGCCTCGACACCAGAGCGAAGAAATGGAAATATAAATTTAAGTAAATATTTCATCTCCTCGAGTGGGGATCGAACCCACAACCAGTCGGTTTACAGTCACACTTTGTGCCACTGCGCCACGACTGACCTCATTTATCGTTTAGAAAACATAAAAAATTGAACGTAGTAGAATTTAAACCCCTGCCTCCCGCAATCTCCCTAGAGAAATGCTAACAACATAAATAAGTTGTAACAAGTCTATAAGAATTTCAACGTAGCTCATTGAAAACGTATGCCTTAGTGATCAAAGCGCTTGGACGTTCCAGTTTTTATATATTTTCTTAGAGTATTTTCTTTCTCAAGCTTGGAACATTACTAAAATGTAAAAAAATATTATGTTTTATTTATAACTGGCAGCCCACTCGCGGCTTCGCCCGCATACTATCTATAATTCTTTTATTATGCTGCATTTGCCAATAGATTGATTATATAATTTGTATAAATTCACCTAGGAATTTTCAATATTTTTTTTGACTCTTAACGCGTTGGCGAACCCACAAGTTCGATTCTTATTCAGAGGGTTATAATATTTAAATTGTTTTCCTCGTAGACTAAATGAATCGTTGAGATACCACTCTGCCACTCAACACAATTACCCAGTAGGTAATTGTGGAGAAAATAGAAGACAATATCTTAGGACTAGGTTTCCTGGTGAATGTTCTTAGGTGAGTAATCGGCTAAATATAATCGAAAAAAGGGTGAAGTTAAATAAAAGAAATATTAAACTCGTTGTTCATAAAGTCAATTAAAAAAGCTTAAACTTACTACGACTTTTGATTATTACAATAACAGCCAATGGCCTAAAATAAATATAATAACTTAATTGATGCCTAAGCAAATCGAAATGTAAGCGACCGACCGATACCTTAAGTAAGAGAAGGTGTTATACTCAAATACAGATACACTGGTTTATTATGATAAGGAGTATATGAATATAAGAGCATCATTCGATCGATTATTTAATACGGCAGTGAATGCTGGCAAGCAGTATCTCGGCACACTCAGGAGGAAATATAGATGCTGAGACCTACCCGACGCTCAAAGAATGTGAGAGCCAATAGTCTAATCGCTGAGAATGTTAAGACCGTGCAAAGAGATTGAGTAGAGAGGCAGACCCTAGTTAAAGCCAAAAGGGAGAAAAAGGAGTGCAAGCCACGAATAGACTCTGTTAAATATCGCAAGGCAATATATAACTCAAGGCAATATACTCTCTTGTAACTTATACTACAAACAGCAATTTAACGTATGCGGTTTGCATAATGCTGGGTAATTAAGCACTTGGTTAATAATAATAGTTATTTGGACTAAGTTATTCACCTCAAGCTAATTGCCAGATTCAACACTAACATACATAGATACACAAACAGCTATTAGTGATAATAATAGTGAAGGTAACAATCACGTTCAATCGAACATTATTTATATGTTTTTGTAAATCTCAGTTGCACGCTGTAACACGCATATAGCAGAATAGGTTGTCGAAATAAGGGAACCTGTAGTGTAGACCGTTTCCTACTTTCCGCCGAATTCTGCAGGTATTGCATATTGAGTGGCGGAATTCAACGTCGCTTTGCTTCGATACCAGAGCGAAGAAATAAAAATATTAAATATTTAATCTCGAGTGGAAATCGAGCTTACAACCTGTCGTGTTTACAATCACACGCTTGTGCTGCTGCGCCATGACTTACCTCTCTCTGTATCAGTAATGTAACTAAAATACCAAATATTTATTTTTCTTTGCGTATTATTTAGGAGCGAATAACAAATACCGTTAAATTACCCATTTAAAACCACAATTCGTTAACCAAAAATCTGATATCACGTTAAATCGTGAAATATTTGTAGAGCGGATTAAATATATTATATAGTATTTTATGTTATTATTTTAACCATACGTAATAATTATTAATACATCCTATATTTATGTTTTATAATGTATAACAATGTCGTCGTGGCGCAGTGGCACAGCGTCTGTAAATGCAATTGTTGTGAGTTCGATTACTACCACTCGCAGAAATGACTTACAAAATTTCCTGTTCTGGTAACAAGATGATACGCGGCGTTGAGTTGAGAGAACTACTTAACCGATTTAGATGAAACCTCACAGTAATATATATGTATATCAAGACTAGTCGTTGCACAGGAGCACAAATGTGTGACTCTAAATGCGACTGGTTCAATTTTTACTCGATTCTTACTCGAAAGGAAATATTTGTTTAAGTATTTTTTTTCGTTTGTGGTGCCGAGGCAAAGTGCGGTGTTGAGTTCCGCCACTCAACACGACACACTAATGCCTCTGAATGGAGTGTCTTAACACTAGGTTCCCTTTGTCTACTCTGCTGTGTGCGTAACCTGATCTCACAGTTATATAGCTTATACATCACAATAAGACATAGGCTAAAATTTATGTAAAGATTTTGTATAAAAAAATATGCTTAACCATGCGAAGTCGCGTTTGAATAACTAGTATTTTCAATATCTTTAAATAATCAATACAATTTTCGACTGACGAATCTGTACATATTTATATATAATACACTAGGAAAACGGTTACCTTAAAGGCTTAAACGAATACCTACTCGTGCTCCGAGATCCTACATCCAACTGTAGTGGACTTTACACTATATTGAATTTCAATATTATATCAATTTTGCTTTATGCGTCCATCGGACGGGAAAAATTATAGATATTTCCATGTTAGCGTACTGTCGATATGTTAAACTTTCGACAGGAGACTGAAAACTCTAATGTACGAATATTTTATTTAAATATTTGTTTGTGTGTTTTAGTTTAAAAACATTTTATATTTAGGTTTTATATAAAATATAAATACTGAAACGTATATTTAGCAGCATTTAAACTATGTTTTTACGTGACTCAATATTGACTAATATAAACGTGACTTATGTTGAATTAATAAACAATATTGTTCGAATAAATGACATTTGATACATTTTATTGATCATTGAGAATTCCTTTTCTTTTCCATTTTGCCTGATGCGTTTTTGTCATTATATATTTAACAATAAAAATTATTGTAGCTATTTGTAGCTTCGTCCTCCGTAGTGTTTGGTGTCCGTTCCACCTCGCTAAGGATAAAGCGAAAATGAAAAATATAAATACTGTACTATTTTTTGTGCTCTTTTGGTTTTCGATTATTTCGATACGACGTTTTATATTTGTCATATTCATCAAAAATACGTTTTTTATTTGAAAAATATTTCGTTCTTCTTTTAAATTAATCAAATAAATTTAAACAAAAAACTAAGTTATCAGAAACATACGACAAATATAATTGTAAAAAGAAACATCTTGTAATAAGCTGACACTCTAATAGGCCGAATATCAACATTGTAAAAATTGCTCGCGGGTAGACTTAACCACGGTCCACGAGGACTAACAGTGGTTTTGTTACGTGTTCTACAACAAAAGGAGAAATGGAAAAGAAAGAAATTTTATCTGTATTCGATGAACAAAATATCAAGTTTTTGTTGTCAATTTAATCTTTCAAAGGCTTAGGATTAGGAACCCTTTGAAGTTACTATTAGGTGTTAATTTGTTGCTGAAAGTAAAAGATCTTTTTCGGAGAATCGTTGGGTCGCTATTTAAAAAATATCTTTTTATTGATGATGATAAGTAAACTCTTCATTTTAATATTTTTTTTTTGGTAATAGTTATAGCTCTAACTTAAACTGTTGAATATATACAATATACCATAAACACACATAGCATAGTAGATAGAGAGGGCCTGGGAACCTACTGTTAAGATATTCCATTTCCTATTAAGACACTTTCGTCCCCCGCTTTCTTAGAGGCTGAACTCAATGCCTCCAGAACTGAACTCCTTACCCAGAGTAAGGAAATGATAATATTAAATATCTCATTCGTCCTAGTGGGAATCGAACCCACAACCGTCACGCTTACAGCCACACTTTGTGCCTATGCGCCACGACTGGCTCATAAATTTACTAAACTAAATAATTTATATACATAGCTAAAATTATATTTATATACCAAAATCCCGTCCACACTGGCAAAAGGTTCTGGTCCACAAACAAAGCACTGATTGTGATACACTCAACTACGAGCTAAAGATAAAATCCTCGGTTGGTTCACAATCGCCTCTATGATACAGCCTGATACAGCCACTCCGGCCAACTTGAAATTTATGTTATGTTATAACTTTAGAACACAGTATATGCTCAGCATCGCGGCTTAACGTGGGAGCGTGCTTTAATTTATTAGAAACCAGCCACATTGTGTTTTAATTAAGTGCATGGCTAGGAAATATTAAAATACTTAATAAGTGCTATGGAACATACTTGTTTATAGGAAATTATGTAGGTTTAGGTTTGCAATTTTCTGTTATGTTTTACTTTAATAAGGCCAGTTGTGGTGCAGGAGTACAAACTGTGATTGTAAACGCGTCTGGTTGTGGGTTCGACTCCCACACGAAGAAATGAATAATAATAATAATAATAATAATAAATAACACTTTATTGCACATAAAACTTTACAAGTTTTCATTTTACTTATCCATATAATTTAAACAGAATATGTGCAATGGCGGCCTTATCACTGCAAGTGATTTCTTACAGGCAACCACTAAGATATAGTAAACTATTATTAGGACACTTATGTAGGTGCAAAAAGTATTCCGAAGTATTTATCACAAACTAAATATATATATAATAAAAGTTAACATATATATAAACATAAACATATTAATACATATATATATACACACATATATACATACACACATACATACATACACACATACATACATACATACATACATACATACATACATACATACATACATACATACATACATACATACATACACATACAATACTCATGAAAATTAATTATGTATATAACACATATAATAAGATCCGATTATGAGTGCTGTTCAAGGTAGAACTTTTTAAGTTTACGCTTAAAGATTCCAACGGATTGAGATCGTC
>JAATLQ010037254.1:0-50420 GCA_013421005.1 Heliconius erato x Heliconius himera | reverse complement strand
GTCTGTCTGTCTGTCTGTCTGTCTGTCTGTATGTCTGTCTGTCTGTCTGTCGACATATTTTTGTCCGCATTTTTCTCTGAAAGTACTGAACGGATTTACTTGAAAATTTCACCAATTGCTTTGTTTTTACTCAACTTAACTACTAAAGTTTAGTTCATCAAAATCGGTTCGTTAAAAAAAAAGTTATCGTCATTTGAAAGAAGTCGTAATTAATTCAACACAGAGATAAAGAACGATCTTGAAAGAAATATCAAGTAAACATAAAGATTTTTTGGTTGGTTCGTTCATATAATATATGTAACTAATTTAAAAACTGTACAGGAGTTAATATGCAATTATTACAGTTATTTACAAAGAATATTATGAATCCTTCAAATCAATAATTTAACAATTAAGGCTGTTTCTGAATGAGTAAATTAAATTATTCGCTGAACTCAGCATATTTAACATGGTATATTATATAGGTAAAAAGAATATAAAGTACCAAAAATATATATACGTGTAATAAATAATTAGCTTTATGTATATTTTATAAATATCAAATATCAACAATGGTCGTATTTTTTTATTTAAAACAATCAAAAATTCTTTGACGATAATGTCATAAAAAAATCATATTAGAAGTCATTATAATTGTCAATCAATTCTGCTTATTAATCATGTATTGTATATCAATAATCATGTATTTTAAGCGGGCGAAGCCGTGGGCGAGCCGCTAGTTTTAAATAATATTTAGAAAATGTTGATCTTTGTACCGTCAATGGTGCTTTCAAATTTATAATTGTTTTATATAATGTTTATTATAAAATATCCTTCATTTAGTTAACGTTTCCACATTAACTAAATGAAGGATATTTTATAATGTGCTAATGTGCTTCTATAAATAATTATATTTATGAAATTAATAATTATATTATTTATAGTTTCGCTCTTTTTAAATGTAAATAGCTAAAAACATTAAATATAAGTATAAAATAAGTAAGTAAAAAGCAGTAAATAACTAACAAAAACGTACATACTATTGGAACAATGGTCAAATTCAGGTCCAATCACACGTATAAAAATATTTCTCATACAAGAATATGTCATAGTACCGAGTATGTACTGTAGCCGGCACTATAGTATAAATCCTCCTTAAGAGTTGTATATAAAATATGTATGATACATTCTAAGTACCTGAGAGATACCTACGATCGTCGCAAGTCTGTGTTCATTAACGCCCAATATTAATAACCTATCTCCAACGTCAATCTGAGATTGTTTCATATATCTATCCAATCTCTAGATTAGAATATTAGATTGTTTCATATATCTATCCAATCTCTAGATTGGAATATTAGATTGTTTCATATATCTATCCAATCTCTAGATTGGATAGATATATGAAACAATCTAAGATTGACGTTGGAGATAGGTTATTAATATTGGGCGTAAGACGGTTAACGTGATATGATAATATAATAAATTTCCGCAATTTATTCTAAGTTAAACAACTACCACTAACCAACCACTACAACAATTTAAAGTATCTGTAAAAACAATACTAACAAGTAAAGCTTATTACACTGTTCCAGAATGTTTAGAGGATAAACATGTATGGAATTAATGTCTATTGAATGTGATGCAGGATAGCTGCCAGTTTATGTTATATTTAAATTATAACATTGTCATTGAAAAGAACAACTGTTGAGTTTCTTCTCAGCAGAACTGCTTTCCGAGATGGTGGTAACTTCTTCCCGACTGCTAAGGAAGGATTGTTATTATATGTCCAATAGGCGGTTCAAAAGTGCTTACAACCGTCTTCTAATAAAAAATCTGTTAAATTTGAATTTGATAGATAAAAAAGAACAAACAAAATAATATGTACTTCTTCTTTATAACGTTTAAAAACAAATGAAGTGTAGATACGGGTAAAAGCGTTTAACTTAACTTAACTTAAGTAAAATGAAATGCTACACTATAATAATAATTTTTACACTATATCGCTATAAATAAACGACGCTTTCAAAGCAAAACAAACAACCTCTGGAAATTTGTAATTTCTGTCCTTTAATTTGTGGTTTGTGGCGGGTGATAAAAGTCAAACAATAGGCCATTTTTTTTGTTTGCTTATTTTATAAATTGTGTATTATATATTCGTGTTTTATATTTCGCCTTTCACACGGACACAATAGAGACACTACACACTACGTATTTGAATTCACTCCGTTTATTTTTGAGATGTTTTTGATGGGTGGCGGATGACTGGAATTTGAAAGTAGCGAGGTTCAAACCCCAAACCACCTCGTATACAGTAAAATCTTAATAACTGCGTCTCAAATCACAATAGCGTCGTTCTGTATAGCTAATAAATAATAAAATAACACTTTCATAATCCTACAGCTATCACAATTAATCAAGATTCTATTTCATTTTGTGTCACCTTAATCCATTTACATAAATAAATCTATACAAAGTTTTAATCAAAACCTTGACTTTGATGTCACAAACAAGTACAAACGAGCTCGGGTTGTAAATGTAATTTTGTTTTTTACAAATCATAGACTCTCGTACAATCTCTTGCTTGATTCGACCAGACATGTTGGTTTGGTTTAAACTTTTGGAATAAAAGTTATAATTTGATATAGTCTCTACATTATTGTCATAAGTTAGGCCATTAATGAAATTTCATGTATTCATAATATAATATTTACTTGAACTTAGTTAATTAATTTTTAGGGATAATATATAATATTTGTTAAGCCCGTGGTGTTTGACAGCATTTGACTACAATACGCGGTGGATGTGGGTTCGACTCCTACTTTGGGATATGAATTATTTTAAATTCTCCACTCTGTTACATGGACCATGTATATATTATTATTTATGTTGTCTACATTCTGTATGTATCAGATGAACAGTGTGAAGCTGAAAAATGCATATTATTTAGGTAACGGTGGATGCATCACGCCTCAGTGTAACTGATAATGTGGGTTCAGATCCCACTCGGGACATTGACAATGTTTACAAACATATT
Source organism: Heliconius erato x Heliconius himera (assembly GCA_013421005.1). Lineage (NCBI taxonomy): Eukaryota > Metazoa > Arthropoda > Insecta > Lepidoptera > Nymphalidae > Heliconius > Heliconius erato x Heliconius himera. The sequence goes on along the minus strand of JAATLQ010037254.1, from coordinate 47,404 downwards.
TTCGTTTTACTTATACAAAGTGCGGTATAGGTTTCACCATTGAGAAATATGAAAAATATTGTAGTGTATTTGTCGTAAATTTAGGACAAAAAATATTTAAAATTTTATAGACGCTGATTAATTTCATACTATTGTTTTAAGCTAATCTATCAAAAAATTCCCTTATCATTCACGGAGTCTTGTCGCAATAATTACGATTATACTTTTTAGAAAACTTATAAAAAAAAATAATGTAGCGGAATTTGAATACGCGCCTCTTAGAAACCAAACGCTTTGTCCACTAAGTCGACAAGTAAATATACGCCCAATATTAAGATATTTTTATACGTTTTCTAAAAAGGTTTTTTCGTTCTTAATTGTGGCATAACACTTTAAAAATTATGAAAAAAATTGGATAATAATTTGACTGACTCTAGGTATAGAATCAAGTTCATAACTTTTAAAGTTCCACTTAACCCTTTGATCCAGGATTGTGGTTTCCTTTAACTTGTCAAGACGTATTTCACTTAGTGTGCATTGAGAACTGCCTGTTCAAACAGAGCCCTTTCCGTCCTTTACAAAACTTAGTTAATTCAAATTTCAGTAACAGCTCAGACTTTAATGAAGAGAACTTTATATTAGGAGATAATAAATTAGTGTTATTAAAAACGGTTTATAAGATTTAACCACAAATGTATAGTTTTCAGATTTTTTCCTAAACTTGTACTACCTGTAGATGCTTGCTGCCAAATTTCATAATTCTAGATCAACCACAAGTATCCTATTAATTTAAATACCCTTTATAGTGTCGAAATACGCGTTTTTTGCTATATAAATGGCCGTACCTTTCATTAGGTAAATGTAGAAATAGATTTTTTTCAGAAAATTAAGGGACCGTAGACCTGAGTATATGATTTGAATTTCAATTCGATATCTCCACGCGTTCGCGTTGACTTCCACCACTTAACACGCAATGCCTCTAGAATTTTTCGGAAAATGAGGAACGGAGTGTTTTAACACTAGATTCCTTCTGCCTATCCTGCTGTGTGCGGGATACAGCGTGAGGCTAAAAAAAGTTATTGAAATACTAAAAATGCTTAACTGAAATATTACTTGAAATCATTAAATCTGCCAAGTCATGATCATGAACTTTTCAATCTACTAGCTATGCTCTATAATTTAATATATTTGGGCTCTTTCGGGCATACACCTACATAAAATATATTAAGAGAATATATATATTTACAATGGTTTTTATTCTTTAGTACGTTTCGTTTTTAGTACTTACAAAGATGTTCAGAAATATTACACAAAAAATGGCCTACAATTGTATTTGTAGTAAGACCGAAGGTTCAAAATACTTTTTTCGTAATAACACAATTGTCAAGTGCGATATTTTTCTACAATAATATATTTTATACGGAATCGAAATACTTTTATATTTTTATTTGAAAAGCAATTTAAAGATACGTCGCTAGATCCGTACATCTGTCGCTAAAAGGAAAGTAATATATTGGTTTGTACTAAGTGTAAGTTTTCAAGGCAATTATCTAAAAAGAGTATTTTTAAACATTTTTAAAGTGTTATTCCACAGAAAAATACTTATTTAGAAAGGACTAAGTTTTCTAAATAAGTACTAAAAAAAGTAGTTGCTTCTCGCTTTTTTTTCCACATAGCAGGCAGAGAGGGCGAAGAGTTCATACCGGTGTTACCAGATATTGTCTAAACGAGAAGTTTTTAGTTTTAGTTTTAGTTTTTGTCGAGAGTAGGTAAAGGTATTCTTTCGCCAAAAGCGGGATATTGAAAAATATAAATAATAATCAGTAACTTTATTATTAATTTTTATTACTTTGAAAGTGTTATTGCATACTTAGGAAAGAAAAAAAACTTTTTAGAAAAACGTATAAAAATTTAAACGTAGCGGGATTCGAACCCGCGCCTTTTGGAAACCGTCCAAGCGCTCTGACCAATAAGCTATAACGTCCTCATTAAGCTAAGTTGAAATTTCTAAATTTTGACGTAGCTTGAATTTGTTACTACCAATTTTAGAAGTATAGACTCTCTATATCTTTGAAAACTTCTTTGCTTTAGCGGAAATTTGTAAAAATCTCCGTACCGAGATGCTTTCAATATAAATATTTGTTGATATAGTATATTTTAGTCTAAACCAATTTTAGAAATATAGACTTTCTCTTTATAGATAAAGTCTATATTTCTAAAATTGGTTTAGACTAGTAGTAACAAATTAAAGCAAAAAAAAATCTCATAATCCTTGGAATAGCAACGAAAGGTGGGACTATACATGCCCTATTCAAACATTTCATTTTTAGCTAAAAATTGGGACTTCCCGCCAATGTCGTCTGGGAAGGCTAGTTCAGACAATGCGTTTCCCGTTGACTGACGAAACTCAACGCCGCGTTTCTTCGACCAGAGCTTAAAAATTAAAATAAATTAATTATATACATTTCTCCGAGTAGGAATAGAACCCGCAACCGTCGCCTTAGTCGCTCTGTGCCTACACCACGGCGTAGTATGATATTAAAACTTTGCGTAAGAAAGTGATACCGCGTTTCTTGGAACGAATATCAAAATGGAGTTAATAAAAATATATATTAAAAATATTTTTAGTTAAGATATACTGGATATTTTTCTAATATATACCTGTGCATATATCGTATTTTATCAAATTCCATAGTAGAGTCAGTATTTTTTTTCAATTTATAAGCAAATACATATTTATTTAGCATGATGGCCGCTCGCTTGAACTATATAATTATTTATTTACTAATCTGAACTATTTGAGTGTTCCAACATTATCTAACTAATATTGAAAACTAAAGTTTGCCTAATTCGATATAACATTTATTTTGTAGCAATTTTATTTTTTGTATTGACATAATTTTTATTTATAAGCCGATTAAAATAAAACAAACACTAAATCTTAAGGAAAATTTCATAAAATACACCAGTGAGTGAAAATTGCATTTAAACCGGCTGAGGATTTTCTGAAATTAGCGTGAATAAACGCAAAGATAAAAAGACAAAAATGTTAAAAATAATTGTTTTGGATATTTCTCATATATCTTCCATGTACAGACAATGATCAAATTTTATTATAATTTATTTACAGTATAGATAATTTAACCTACAAAATGTAAAAAAGAGCATATAAAGCATCGAAGTTTTTTTATGTCTAAACTTATTATGCTGAAGAAGTTAGTAATAATATCGGCACATAACTTTTTATATTTTCTCCAAATTCTCCAAAAATATATATAAATTGACAATATTTAAATGTCTTATTTCAATTGACAGTTGCAGTAGTGATAGCATTCTTCGTATGTTGGACGCCGTTCCACGTGCAACGTCTGTTCTTCATATACGGCTACGATCATCCGCATTTCCACATCATAAACGAACACCTTTTCAACGTGGCTGGTGCTTTATACTACGTGTCCGCGACTGTGAATCCAATACTTTACAACGTGATGAGCGCTAGGTAAGTAGCGTTGACTTCAAAGAATATAATAAATGTTAGGTTATAGGTACGTACGTACAGTACATCTCCAGAATTTTGCTGGCGATGTATACTACTGGTGTATTATCATTTCAATTGTAGCTGTTGCTTCCTGGCTGTCATGGCACAATGAGACAGCGTCTGACTATAAACGCGACAGTTGTGGGTTCGCCTCCCACTTGGATAACTGAATTATTTTCATTATCTAGCTCTGGTTTCAAGACAAAGCATGACGCTGAGTTCTGCTACTCAATAAGAGATGTCTAGAAAACATATTCGGCGGTGCGTGGGCAACGGACGTGTCTCAATGGACAACGGCGTGTCTTAACTCTAGGTTTCCAGGATCCCTTTGCCTACCCTGCTAAAGCTAAAAAAAAGAAAAACGATTAGATCGATATTCTTCACACAATTAAAATACATAAATAGACTAAAGCCAAGGCGGAAAAAGCTGTTTGAAATCGACGGAAGTTCTGTTTGACCCGGTTCAGTCCGCGTTCCCGACCCGTGCCTGATTCGACCGTGGTATGTGGATTGCTGTTATTTTCTATTTATATTTGATTCTCAACTCAAACGATCGCAAATATAGGATTGATGAATATTTAATGCGCTGAGACAAATTGTTTTATAGTGAATTTAATCTCTTTAACTTTTTTAAAGTGTTATTCCACACTTTCTTAAGAAAAATACTGATTTAGAAAACGTATAAAAATTTGAACGTAGTGTAGACCGCTAAGCCATACGTTCTCATCAAGCTACGTCGAAATTTTTGTACGTTTGTTACAACTTATTTATGTTGTTAGGATCTCTGTAAAGAAATTTTTACAAATTTCCGCTAAAATTTTTCAGAAATATCCTTATATTTCTGATTTCAACAATTGTAGACTTGTAGTTACTTGCTTTACTACATTCAATTACATTTGAATTACAAATTTGTTTTTTTTTTCGCATTTACAATCATATTTTGCACCCCTGCGCCACGACTGGCTTCATTAATTAACAAATATTATCTTATTAAATATGAATGCTTCACAAACGTCAAAAAAATAATTTAATCTGGAGGATAAATAGCAGTTATTATTATTAGGTTCTATTACGTACAATTCTTTAAACGCTACACCTTTAATGTTGCACCTTATGGCACATTCACAACTCAATAGATATTTAATTGTATTTTGTTTAAGCAGAAGTGGAAATAAATCGACACAACACACACACATTCATTGCTTTCAATTGATTTTATTGTTATCTCAACAAGTAAAAACCACATATGTTCTGTATAAATGTGAAACATTTTCACCAGCATTTATTTATCATCAAAATTGGGTCATTTTTCTAAGTGATGGATACTGCGACCATCACTTAGAAAAATGACCCAATTTTTTAGCTTTGCGCGAACATTAGCTACTGTTATCTCAAATTTCAATTTCATATACATATATATTTATTTGTATAAATATTTTAGGAATATTTTTTATTAATTGGTGAGGTTAGCATAGAGAAGAACGTTTTTTGGCGAAAGTATTTTGGTTATTTATTAGGTACATGTTTCGGTCAATTCGGATATTTTACTCTACGTGAGACTAAAAATATGCAGATGATATATTTTGTCTCTAGATAAGACAGGTTAGAAAGTGTTAGTTATAAATAATAAAATTTAATGTTAATATTTTCAAAGGTTGTTTCTGTATTTTAAAATAAGCGAAACAGCAGCTATATAACTTAAAAGTTTGCTTGCATATTATGCACTCAAATTCAAATTTCGTAACCGTAGTTACACAGTACACAGGTTCCTACACTCTATAGGTTCTGATTACACGACGAATTTCATACAAAAGCAACAAAATCGATTCACAAATGCTCGTATCTTTGATGACGTTGACTGAGAAGAATGATTTTTGCTGTAATCTATGTGTATCTATGTGTATCTATGTGGCCTATGTAAGACCTGAATATTTGATATAAATTTTAGCTTGATAAAATTAGCTTGATTAGCAACGCGATCTCGAGATAGATAGTCTTGAGAGACGGATATAAAAGTGATTCATAAGGGTTCAGTATTTACTAATTTGTGAGGATTTTAGGATCGAATGGAGAATCTGTTCAAAAAATAATGTAATGTCGCATTTTAATATACAAGAAGAAAATCGCGTTTACCGACAACAAACGACATATATCAGCACAACGAACTCTTATTTTTAAAATATGGTAATTTGTACGAAATGTCATTAGTTATAGGAAAGGGATCAACGGAGTTGTCTCCCTGATATAACTTTTGATATTCTTTGTAATAAAACAACGTTCCAAACTCACATCCGCTACATTAGGCTCGAGCCTTACCTCCCTCTCACTGTCTACATAATATCGCCTACTTTACAAACTTCAGCCAAACTTACATACTATAATGAACTAGGGTAATATTTTATTCTAACAAATATGAAAGACAAGTTATTTTGATGAAAATGAAATAAAAAATATTTGACGAAATTTAATGATTTCGTTTTACCAAAACACACAATGAAAATGCCTTTTGAAAACTTCTTGTTTGAATTATTAGAAGCAATATTAAATTTAATATTGTGCTCAAAGTGCATGTATATCGTTATTCCAGGGAAATCCAATAAAATTCTTACTCTTTCAAAATAAATGAATGAGAGAAATATTATAAATCAATTCGTCTAAGTGAAATTCATTATTAGAACGTAAATCAGATTAACTTTAACGTATAAAGTCGTTTTTGCTTGACTTTGCAATTCATTTTGTTATTCGAAAAATTGTAAAATAGGCAGCTATAAAACTTTGGGAAAGGAAAAGTGATTGTTTTGTCATCGTTTCTTTTATATTGTGTGATAAAATTGTCCCTTATTTTGAATATATTTGCAATATATTCAAAATAAGGGGTTAACTTTAACTTAGTGTTGTTGTGGATCAATTGATTTGACAGATACCACTTATTAAATAAAAAATGTATAATGTAAGTAATACAATAATAATGCAATTTAGATTTTAAAAAATCGGTTAAGTGTGAGTCGGACCACTGAGGTTTCCTTATCTATTTCAGGATCCTATTTAGGTCAACCGGAAGTACAACATATAAAAGCTTAAGTTTGCGGAAATATGCACTTATATTGTATAATGAACTACAAATATAAGTTTATAAGGAGATTGTTCTATGAAATACACATATAGCTGTAGGTTTATCCTTTAGGTTTTGATTCCGCAGCTAATTGTATACAAAATGTCATTTTCACCTAAATATTTGGTATCAATTTCAGCAAGCGATCTCGAGATAAATACTCTTAACAGACGGAAGAACGGATAACATAGTGGCCCTATAAGGGTTCCGTTTTTTCCTTTCGAGGTACGAAACTCTAAAAATGGCTACATTTAACTTCAAAGTTATATTTGGATTCATTTATGAGAATATGCAAAAATCTACTTCAAGTCTTTTTGTTATTAAGTAAATATTGTCATTCACAGAAACATTACATACATATATTAGATATCTAACGGGAACAATTTGACTTTGAACTACGCACCAAGTTTTATAATATCAGACTCCTAGGGATTCCCGATACCATAAATTGTTTATTCTGTTAAAGTTCTGACAGTCAAAAGCCTGAGCTGCTCACGTACCTCTACTTCAAAGGGGCGTCAAAGTTTTTACTAGCTTTCCATTCTTGTTCTATTCAATTTATTTATGACATCTTTGTCCTATTACCATTATTGTTTTATTACTTTGTCTTTTTGTTATTTTTAAATATCGATCAAATTTACTTTAAATAATTAAGAGAGGAATAATTCATTTAACACTTTTTCTAATGCATACCATGGTACGCAAGAAGAATCTACTTTACGCACTTCCTTTTACACTTCCCTTCCCAAATTCGAGGGTCACTGCACATTGAGTGGAGGAACTCAACACTATTTTAACAGAGTTGAAATATGAAAATAATTTATGTCCCCCGGGATTTAGTCCGCGATCATCGCCTTAACAGTCAGAGACATTTCCACTGCGCCACGATGGTTATATTTTTTAATGTTTTAATCAATATATTTTCATCACAGGTACAGAATGGCGTTCCATGAAACTCTCCTGTGTAGACACGCAGAGCGCAACCGCTTTGATAATCGACGCGAAACAACTATGAGCACGTACGTCAGAGCACGTTCCAGCTCCTGCAAAGATTCGGTGATACCACCACGCAAAGTGGACTTCGTTAAAGACGGAACGCCATATTGCATTGAAACCAAAATTGATGAAAACACTATTTTCTATTTCCCTAATGGAGATAATAGCAATTATATGGAAAACCACACAACAGAAAATGCCAACTGAGCGCCAAAAATATTTATATGAAACCAGTTGTTGCCCACAACTACGTCAGAGTGGACCGTATGCCTATTACATTTAACAAAACATAAAATGTTTTAAACTTTTGATTTTTTACATGTCAGTCACATTTAAAAATGCTCATTATTCTGAACAACTTTGCTAAAGAGTCATTCTATTTTATATCCTTTATATTATTTTGTATCCTTTATATAATTTTACTGGTATCTTTGAATTCCACATTCCAAAAAATAATATATATCATTTGTAAATGCTCATAACTTTGAATAACTTTTTCTAAGGAGCCATTTCTTTTTTTATGATTTAAATATTATATTATGGTTCTACAACAGATGATCAAGTCTTCAAAAACAATTATACGCTATGATCTTCCTTCGTTAACAAGAGTTGGTGAGCATGACCATATTATTCAAATCTTAGTCCAGCTAAATTATAAGAAATAATGAAATGTCGCCTTAGTAAAATGGTGTTCATTGTGATAGACATTTTTCATTGACATATAAAACTTGAAGATCCTTTAAAGATCTCAGATACTCTGTCTGACGAAGAGCTATAATATTCCACCTAAATTGTATGAAGTAATAAAATGCCGCCCTAGTAAAACTTGTATAGTATGGTGGGAAATTTTGAGAGACAATTAAAAACTTTGCAAATTTAAGGTGTCTAGTCAGTAGGCGCTGAGGAACAGCGTTTGACTATAATTGTAGGTATGAATTTAGCAAGAGCTATAATATCCATGCAAACGAAATTTGGAGGCGGCCATTAGTATCCAATAAGCAAGTTTTATTAAACCGTTTTAACATTGTGAAAGATGTGCGTGCATTAAGTTTTTATTGTTTTATCATATTACAGATAGACTACAAGATTTGGTTGCCAACTAAATGTCATAAAACGATATCTATTTGTAACTAAAATGTTTCAAGGAAAAGTTGTGTAACGCAATTACATAGAGATCTTTTCTTGTCGTCGAGTAAATCCCCCAAAATTGGCTCATCCGTTTCCTAAGAATATAAAAATATTTTTCTATCTTTTACTACAGCGACACACAGTATGAATGCATGACTTATTCCGAACTCTGAGCGCGTGATACCCAAACGGCAAAGCAAGTTTCAATACCAGTAACATTTCATTTTATTTATATTACTATTGAATAATTTGTAGTCTATATTTTGCTACATTTTACTATTAAACTTGATGTAGGAGTTTCGTTTAAGACATAATTAAAAAGTAAGATTTTTTTTTTAGAAATTATTGACTTCTGTATTAAATACTTGCTAACTACCGAAATTAAACATAGCCAATAAGCTTAAAAATACTTATTTAGAAAATGTATAAAACAAATTCTTTCCTAAGTGTGGAATAACACTTTAAAAAATGTTTAAAAATATTTAATAAATAGCATTCTCTCTTGCCAGACGATAATTCTTAGTATCTTTGGGTAGTGGAAATTTATAAAATCTTCCTACAGAGATGCTAACAACATAAATAAGTTGTAACAAGCGTATAAAAATTTTGACTTAGCTTAATGAGAACATATGCCTTAGTGGTCACAGCGCCTAGTCGGTTTCCAGGAGACGTGGGTTCGAGTCCCGCTACGTTCAAAATTTTTATACGTTATTTTCTAAATAAGTATTTTTCTTTCCTATGTGTAGAAAAACATTTTAAAAATGTTTAAAAAATGACACGAATTACGAAATTTATGTTAAACTAACAACTATGAAGTTATGATTAACGGTATGATAGGAAGTGCTAGTTTTCATAGAATACGTATCTTGCACCTAGAAAACAGTAATTTGCAGAGAACTAAGTATGTAAGTGGCTCTAGCCAGGGCTATCTCGTAGGGGCCACGAGTTTGCGGAATCATTAAAGAGTTTTTATTCCTTGGATTAATTAATATGTAATATTACTTTTAAACTATTTATATAAATGTAGTTATTTTTTGAAACTGTATATGTATATTATATTGTGAAATGTAAATAAAAATATTGAATAATTAATGTATTGCAACTGTTCTCTAAATGAGATAATTTTGTATAATATAAGGTACTTATATCTAAAAAGAATTAAATGATTAACGTTCTATTATAGTACTTACTGTAAACAGTATTTCTTTATGTAAAGTCCAGTGTAGGAAGAGAGATCCTAATCACATCTCACTAATCACACGATCTTTATGTTATACTAGCGGCCTGCCCGCAGCTTTGCCCGCTTGAATTAGATAATTATTCATTTAAGAAATAGAGATATTACAAACAGCCTTAATTATTAATTTATTTATTTGGATAAGTACTCACGATATTCTTTGTAAAATAACTTATATTAGCTCCTGTACAGTTTTTAAATTAGTAACATATTTTAAGTAAATATATAATTGGTATACAGAATATACATAGAAAGCACGTTTTTAGGCATTTTTATATAATCTATGAAATAATCAATATTTTCGGTCAAGTTCAAGTCGTACTCATGACCCGAGAGTTTCATACCAGTTTCAAGAATGAAGATACACCAAAAGAATAACTTATTAAAGTTGTCATTTTGTATCAAATTAAGTACAGATTAAAATTTGTACCTAATAGTTTTTTTCTGTGACACATACAAAAAGTTGTCAATTTTTGAAATATAATTTTGGAATTTTCCTTTATACGTGCCGTAAGTTTTAACTTCTTAACAAATTTCGTAATTGTGTATCAACGGGAAGTATATAGTTTTGATAGAAAATGCGACAAATCACGATGCATAAACCCTCATAGTTTATCGTCATTTGATTGCGATGATTTAGAAGATAGATTTTTTTGTGCTCTAAGGGGATACATTGAGGTATTTAACCTTTAAGCGATCTTGTACAAAATACTTTTGACAGACAGACAAACGACAAAGTTATCTTAAAAGGATTTTGAGGTGTTTTTGTACCCTAAAATACCCTTGGCACATACATACATGCAACATACAGGTGCAATAGTGCAATGCCGTTACGTGTCGCTGGTAAGTTATGAAATAATACTGCGGGATATTTTTATTAACAGTGTCAGAGCATTTTTTTCTTGAGATTTTTTTTTTAGTTTGCTCCCAAAAGTTATTTTTTTATACGTTTTTTAAAAAAATATTAATAACATAAACGAACGAACGGACTGAAGAACCTATTCAAAACATTTCTTTGAATAATAAATCATTTTTTATCACTGTGTTAAATAATTACGAATTAAGCTAGACTGTAACAAAGGTAATTTTCACCAACAATTCAATTTAGTTTACTTTGTAGTTAGTACTGTGAACAATTGTACTTTAAAAACGTAACTTACGTAAATTTATCAACAGTTAAATAAATAAGACGTTTCTAAAGTCAATCTTTTGCCCAGAATCTTGCCAGCGCGATTCAGAAAACGACGTTTTATGCACAGCGCCATCTATTGGACTTACAATTGAACTGTAACCATTCGAACATTGTTAGAAAAATACTACTATGTTTATGTTAAATTTATTATAAGTATAGATTACACTTACACGACGTAATTAACGTTTAGCAAATAATAACTCAACAATATGTTTTATGCGTTATCAATATTCATTATCATATGTAGTCAATAGATATCATTGCGTGTTTCTTTTTTTTTTCAAATATAAATCTTTTAAACTTTAAGTACATTATTTTTTGATAGAGTGTAGCGGTAACCTTTCCAAACTATATATATATATATATATATCTAGCGCCATCTATCTAGATGCGCCATCTATTTAGGTTTAAAATTATTTATGTTAAATTTCACCTAACATAAAATTATATTAACCGTAAACGATGTTGTGCTAAAGGAGTTAACTCCACAGAACGTTTTTTGCGTTATCAAGATTCGTTAGTACCTACTATTAGTTGTCACTAATAGTAGGTGCAAACTTCGTGAAAACTTAAACACTTATATCTTTTACTTAGAGTGAAGCGATTACAATGAAATAAACACTAAAAGCTACTTTGATTTATTTGTAACTTTTATGTATAAAAGTTGCTTGTTGACATAAACAGATAAACAGACAAACAGACAAAAAATCCAAAAATGTTGGAAATGGATTCTGTTAATTATCCTTTTACACCCTGGCAATATTTTATTTAAATATTTTCAATGTATAACACACAAACACATATACACAAACGACTTTTCTACAGATTTATTATAAGTATAGATGTATTGAACCTCATGTGGTATAAACAGTTGAAAGCCACTGCCAACCAGCAAAGTTTGGCAAATGCGTAATAAATAATAATCTTAATTGTTATAATTATTTAATTTTTATAATTGTTGTGTAATAAAAAATGTAAAAAAACCAAAGAAAATGTTGAACAATATTTTATTTTTGAAAAAAAAAATGTTCTGTAAATAAAACTTCACATTTTTTTTATGTCTAGGTAGAAATAGATATGTATTGAAACTAGTCTGTATAAATAAGTCTTTATTAATAAGATTTTCATTGATTTAGAAGGCATACTCTAGGATTATTTAATTACTTAATCACTGATTGATGATAGTTCGTAGATTTTTTTGAGAATAAGGAACAAATACTTGATATAGCACAAACTATTTTTATAATTAACGAGGATTTGCACAAAATATATATCTAATAATACCTTAGTAGTACTTACTTTAATATATATATATTGTGCGAATACAAATGTTGATCTCGTCGTTAAAATGAGCTCTTTATTAATTTATTTTTTGTACTATACAATAAGTTTTACATGTGTAAACTATTTAATAAGTATTTGATATTTAATTCCTCGTAATGTCTTCAAAAAAAGATTTATACCTGTTGTAAATAAAGTATTTCCATGAGTGTATGTTAATTTTTATTTCTGCCACAAGGTGTTACAAATAACCTTTTTTAATTAGAAGTATTAACATCTTTTACTTTTTACAATTACATCATACACTAACGGATCATGAGTATGATCCGTACCTTTTGTTATATAATACAGTTATTTTTATTATTAGTAAACTATATTTGCTATAAATATTACATAATACAATGAGGCCAGTCGTGACGCAGGGGCACAAAGTGTGACTGTAAACCGACTGGTTGTCTGTTCGATCCCTACTCGAGGAGATGAAATATTTAATTATATTTATATTTCCATATCTTAGCTCTGGTGTCGAGAACAAGCGCGGCGTTGAGTTCTGCCACTCAACACGCAATGCCTCCAGAATTCGGCAGAAAGTGGGGAACGGAGTGTCTTAACACTGGGTTCCCTCTGCTTATCCTGCAGTCTGAGGGATACAGCGTGAAGCTGATTTTGATTAACATTACATAATACTAGACTTGTTTGATTATATAGATACAGTTTTTATATTTATAAAAACATTTCTTTAAGTGGCCAAATCAATAAATTTTACTACTACAATAATATTTACGTAATTACTCTGTTAAATCTCCTAGCATGTGGTGGTTTATGAACCTTTTTAGAAGAAACAATTTGACTTTGTTTTCTACAGTCTTTATCAGTTAAATCTATCAGGAGTCCACTAAATCTGTTTGAAGTAGTCTGGTATCCTGTGTACAGCTAATGTGTCTTTTTGTGTTTGCTGGGCTGTTAGTTTGTCTTTTTCTTTTAGAATTACGCTGAGTTGGTGGCTTTTGCCATATAGGATGGCAAGGTTTAGCGTCATTGTCAGTAGCAATTGCATCTGAAAAAGAGATCGGATTTCCTTTGTTACATATTGAGCTTCCTAGTGAGAATGATCTAAGTCTTTGGGTAAATAAACTTAGTGTTGGTTCCAGATTAAGGGATATATTTTTTAGCAACTTCACGATGTATCCCGCACACAGCAGGGTAGGCAGACTGAACCTGGTGTTTTTAAAATATAAATATTTTTTTAAGTGAGGATCAATTAATAACACGTGTACTTTTAGTCACTTTGCAACTGCATTACGATGACATCGATTAGGCTCTTATTCTTAAACGTATATTATGACTTTTCAATTTGAATGGACACTTTTCTGTTCTGTTCTTTTATTATGGTACTTCCCAGCATGCCAGTTGAGCACAATATCACTTCGCCAATAGACATCTTTATCTATCTCTCCGTTTTTTTGACATTTGACACTGACACTAGTCACCGATACAACTGACACAATTCTCATGTGTCACCAATTGTACTGTCAAGTTTGCGTCTTTTTAGCATTGCTTTTCGCAAATTTTACACATTATACTCCAAAAAAAGATGTATTGTTAGTGGTTTAATTTCAAAATAAGGCTTAAAGTGATAATAGCATGTCTACGCCACTGCCGGAAGATATAGGTGACATAGCAATGCCGCCCAGAGTCGAAGCTGATACTTCTCTGGCTTACGAAGGTAAATAAACAAGATAAGCGTACAGTAAAAACCAAATAATAAAATAAATTTACGACTAAAATATTTTATAAATAATATTACTGTGCATAATTGCCCTTCTTTATTATGTTTAATTAAATGTTGTTTTGCTGTGTTAAAAAATGTAGAAGTTGTTTATATTTAATGTATTACGGCATTTTTGATTTTCTTCCTAATAGCAGGAAACACGAGTACAGATGATGGATCATCAAGTAATGTAACAACTCCTGCAAGCACAGAGGGACAGGCATCTCGCCAGTCAAATTTACAAAGGATACAACAACGTAAACAACAAGTTTATAGCTGGCCTCATGCTAAGAAATTATTGAAATTAGCTATTTATTCTGCTTGTCAGGTATTGAAGAAATATTTTATTTAATATATTATAATAGTAAATAAAAATTAAATAAAAAAAAAAATAGTAATTGTATTTTAATACAATTATCAAAATAACATTGAGTCAATTATGTTCATAAAGGCAATCTAAACATCTGGATCTCTTAGGATATTAATAACTAGTTATTAATTGAATTAAATTATGTCTAGTTCTAATCCCAGTAGTAAATAATAAAATACATATACAATTAATAATTTAGAAAAAAATTAAAAAGAAATGAACTATTTGTCTGTAATGATTAGGTATAATAATACACCTACTACCATAGTCTCACACAAAGCAGAATATGCAAAGGAAACCTAGAGTGATAATCCCCACACACTACCCAAATTTCAAGACATTACATGTGTAGTGGGCACTCTAAACTTTGTCTTGTTCCCACAAATGGGAACCACACCTACAATGCTTATGTTTACAACCAGATGCTGTGCCACAATGGCTGCTATTTGATCTGAAATGTAAATTTAATTTAATTTCAGACTCCAGATTGTACATGCAATGGATGGAAAACCCCAGTACCTCAACAAGCAGGCAAATTAACACGAAGTGATAGCCAACCCTTAGCCAATTTTACTGATCCATGCAGAAATTGTAATCATATATTAGGTAAGCACAGCATAAAAAAAATTAAAAAGAAAAATCTAAAATCATTGTGACACAGTGGGACAGCATCTCTACTGTGTTTTGTATTTCTACTTTTCATGGGGGAAAGAATTATATTTATTTCTCAAGTCTTTTAATTCTCTACAATGACAAAGTGCAATGTTGATTTCTGCCATAGAACATACTATGTCTCAATTCAAGCTGAAAGGGGATATATTGAAATAATCAAGATTGCTTTTTTTATTTGATTTTAATTAATTATGTGAATTTATATTGTAAAGTTGAGGCCAGTCGTGGTGCAGATGCACAAAATGTGCCTGGTCGTGGGTTCTATCTCCACTCGAAGAAATGAAATATTTATTTAAATGTATATTTCAATTTCTTCGCTCTGATGTCGAGGCAAGCGCGGCGTAGAGTTCCGCTACTCAGCACGCAATGCCTCCAGAATTCGATAGAAAGTAGGGCACGGAGTGTCTTAACACTGCATGTACATTTTAAGAATTTTAACTGTTTTATTAAATACTGTTTCTGAATTCTTAAAATGTACTGTACCACCCAACAAAGCCACAGGCACACCTAATAACTGACTAATTTTATTACAGAGAAACATGTTACTCAGTTAGAAGGTCTACCAACATCTGAAATTAACAAGCTATTAGGTGCAGTAGTGGATGTAGAGAATATATTCATGTCAATGCATAGAGAGGACGACCATGACACAAAACGCGTATATTATTATCTGTTCAAAGTAAGTTGCTTCGTTGTAATTGTAATTTATTGTGCCTATTATTTAAATTAGAGAGGCCGCTGTGGCACAGAAACACAAAGGTGAGTTTGTAAACGCCATGGTTGTGGTCAATTTCTTCACTCTGGTAGCAATGCACTGTGTTAAGTTTCGACACTAAACACGCAATGCTTCGAAATTTCGGTGGTTCTAACTAGGTTACCAGGTTCCCTCTGCCCAGGGTAGGCACTTTATGCGCATAGTGTGAAGCTAAAAAAGTAAGTAGTAGTTGTGGATTTGGTCCCAGCTCTGTGAAATTAATTATTTTTATTTCCTGCTCTGGTCACACAAAATATGGCATTGAGTTCCACAACATAACATACAAGACATTCCTAAATTTGGGTATAAAATAAAAAGGAAAGAAAGGAGTCTGGAATGGAAGGAATTTACCATAGAAAATATGGACATATTTACCATAGAATGATAATGAATTTTATAATAATTTAGAGTAACACTATATAATTAATATAGTGTTACTCTAAATTATTATAAAATTCATTATCATTCTTTTATGGTTACTTATAAATGCTTCTTATAAATAAAAAAGTAAATAAATAAATAATATTGAAATCCTAGTAAGTAAAATCACCTAAGAATTCTTTTCTTTTCAGCTACTAAGAAAATGTATACTAACACGTTCTTCACCAAGTATAGAGGGGCCTCTTGGTAAACCTCCATTTGAGAGACCGTCTATAGCAAAAGCTATAACTAATTTCGTTTTATACAAATTCAATTCACTACCACAAAGAGAATGGCAAACTATGTACGATTTAGCTAAAATGTTCTTGCACTGTTTCAATCATTGGAATTTTGAAACGCCTAGTGTTCGGAAATTGGTAAGTGTTTCTAATTTTTTTTATATTAACTTAATGAAATATAAACATTATAAAATTATTGTATATTTCTATTTGTTATTATTATTTTTAATGAGTATCTATAAGTATATGACCATATTATCAACAGGTATCTTCTCCAGAGGATATATCAGCTTATCAAATTAACTACACAAGGTAACATAAATATTAAATGTGTCACTTCTTAGCAATAAAAAGTTATTATAAATACATTATTAAAACCTAAATTATGTATACTATACTATACTAGAAAACTGAACAGTTTATTTGGTTAAAAGCACCAATCTCAGCAACTTCTGGTTAGATTTTTTTTTGCGTTGTATTATATAGTCCATTTGTCGATGACGACTATGGTCTTTAATACTTGACTTTAATAGTTTCGATGTAACTTACTGTACCTCCGGTCAGAGTTACTTCAAGTACTTAGACACACAACTCTTAGTTTTTCCCATTTGATCACTCGCTTGTAATAAGCAAGCCTTATAATAATGATAATAAATGAGGCCAGTCGTGGCGCGACAGTTTGTGGGTACTTCTACTCGAGGAAATTAATATTTAATATTTTCAATTCTTCGCTCTGATGTCCAGGCAAAGCGGGGCGTTGCGTTCCGAAACTTAACACCACAATGCCTCCAGAATTGGGCGAAAAGCCGGGAACGGAAGTGTCTCGATGGCAGTGGAGTGTCTTAATACTAGTTTCTCAAGTTCCGTCTGCATACCCTACTTTGTGCAGGAAGCAGCATGAAGCTAAAAGAATAATAATAATAACAATTTAAATTCCAGGTGGCTAGTTTTCTGTCACGTGCCAGCGTTCTGTGACTCCCTACCTCACTATGAAACATCAGTAGTGTTTGGCAGAACTCTGTTACGCGCGGTGTTTAAGTCCGTTTGCAGACAGTTAATGGATAAGTGCCACTCGGAAAGAGATAGAATGCCACCGGAAAAGAGAGTGAGTTATTTTTTTTTATTAATAATATAGTTTATTTTAGATCATATAAAGATAAAAAAAGACATTTTTTCCTACATTCTTTTTAAATGTATCTACACAAATAGTGAGTTATTAGATAATTTCGACCCAAAAACAAAATTTAATAAAAAAATATTTGTAAAAACAAAAACCCCGACTGCATAAAACTAAAAAGAAAATAAATAAGCCCAATAGTTTATTAAGATTAACAGTCGGGACCTCTTTAAATTATGCGGGGTTCCTGGTAAAGATTTTATTGATTGAAGAATTACTTATAGGTCCCGACTGTTAATCCTCATAAACTATTGGGCTTATTTATTTTCTTTTTAGTTTTATGCAGTCGGGGTTTTCGTTTTTACAAATATTTTTTTATTTTTTATTTTTTTGTTAGAATTTATTATGATAATGATAATCATGATATACCTTTTTGAAATTCTGAAATTGAGTTCTTTAATTTGATACCCATATTGTAGTATTCGAAACGAAAAATATTTTTTTCACTACGTCCAATAGCGTCCCACGGCCGCCATAATTATTTTTTACTAACGTCACCTATCTAAGAACACTTGGGCTGCTAATACAAATCTAACGACACCTCAAATATGTAAATCCGTTCAGGGGTTCTGGAGATACGAGGTAACAAAAAATATTACATACATACAAGTTACGCGCGAAAAACATAACCCTTCCTTAGCAGTCGGGAAAAAAACGAAAGAATAAATATTCAATCCCCGCCTGCGTGCAGCGTGAGGCTGTTAGTTGCTGTTTGTCCACTACATATTTGTGGTTCCATATTGACTTATTTTTTCCTCATATTTCTAAAAACCATAAGTATTTCATATAAGTCAAGGATGTATTTGTCACTTGTTTCAGGTTCTAGTTCTAAACCACTTCCCACGTTTCCTGGGCTTGCTTGAAGAAGAGATTTTCAGTGCAAATTCTCCGATATGGGACCCCGAGTTTAAGCAAATACCACCAGTTCATCTACAGTCTATAATTGATAATAAAACACGTGAGTTACTTTTTAATCTAATGTGGAACAGGTAATTCAATATGAACAAGGCTTTTTATTATTTTTTTTGTCATTTCATTGCAATTTCATGTTTTGTTGTAATTAAATTATTTTCTTTATTACTTTTTTTGTAAACAGTCATCAGTTTTTTTTTTTATTTTTCTCTGTAATTTTTCTACCAACCATTGTGTTGCTAATAATTTTTATGTTATTCGAAATTACCAAAGCTTATCATTATCATTTTATTGTCATATCATTTAAAATTGGTATATATTTATTTTTTGTCATATTTTTGTTACATGTTTATTTTTTGTTGCATTATAAGTTTTATTTAATTTCCTTTGAAGCGGGTAGACGTGGCGAGTTCGAGCGCGTCACGGCGACCGGGGAAAGCAAAGATGGCTTCACAACTGTTTCATTGTCGTCGGGTAACTAGTAATAATGAATAATCATAGCAAATTATATAATGGTCCATCATGGCACAGCAGCATAGCGTCTGACTGTTAACGTGACGGTTGTAGGTTCGATTACCACCCAAAATTAACTATTTTCATTTCCCCGTTCTGGCAATAAAGACGAAGCGCGGCGTAGCGTTCCATTGCATATCGCGAAATTTGGGCGGTGTTTGGAGAAAAAGATCGTGTATGAACACTAGATCCTCTGTCTACCCTGCTGGATGTGAGATACAAAATAATAAAAATATGGTGATTAATATATTTTTTCCTCGTTTTATCTGTATTTTAGAAATATTGTAAATAATGCCTTAAATTTTAAAAGTGATTAATTATTCAAAGAGTTTGTTATTAAAACAAGCAAACCATCATTCATTTTTTATTTTTTTTATTTAATACGCTTTTTTATTTTCACATTGTTGCATTAATCATATTCATAATATGGTGGAAGTAACTTTCTTGACATTCATTATCAAAAAAATCACAATTCAATCATAAGACTATAAGATATAAAAAAATAGTAATGGCTACAAACATTCCAGATTCATAATCTCATAATCTCTCCCTTAGGTATTGATAAATTTGTTTTTATTCAAGTACTTCTGTAATAAGTATATAAAAATAAAAAATAATATTCTTAGTCTATACCTATATGGCATCTATAATATGTGTTACAATTTTTAAATTTAATGTTGCAAATTGCACCGGCAATTGCCTTTTCTGCTATAGTTGTGGTTTCAAAATTCACTCCAGACATTACCTATATTTAAAGTATAGATATATAGATATTCCCATTATGATTAAACTACTATACTACTGTACTATTATATTTCGTTCCTCATGTTAACATTTTTGGGAGTAAAGAGATTAAAATGTCAGTTATGTTATTATCAACATTGATATTATTTTTTATTTTTATAGCAAACGACTCCACAACTACTATAACCATACATTTCCAACTATACCATGAACCATAATGTCCGAATTTTTCTAAAATCTATTTTAATATTTTTTATAACACAGGTTCAGTAAAACAAGAGGGTGTAAAGCGTAGTGGGGATCGTAGTGATCGAAGCGAAGCTAAACGCCGTCGTGTTGAAGACAATGTTGATGACGTCAGCGAACGCACTGTAGCTGATATTGTGGCTACTATATCAGATCCTAATTATATGTGTGGGCCTGATGTGAGTATATTTAAGATTATTTGTTTATTGAAATATTTTATACGATTTTTTACGTTTATCTTATATTAGTATTTTTCTAATACTAAGTATATTCATTACGCAGAAAAATATTGAAACATGATATTTTGTTTCTTTACTTAGAGAAAAGAAAAAATAAATTGGGTAGAAAAGTAAAATTGGTCAAAGAAATAATTAACATAGACCATCCTATAATAAAAAAATATTTTACATGTTCTTTGTATCATGGTCATTCAAATTCATATAATTTTATTAAAAATAAGAAATTATATGTTTCATTTTATTAAACGTCAAATACCACCAGTTCATTTACAGAGATAGTATAATTTTTGAGCAATTATATTCAGAAAGATTTTCATAGAAGAGTAAATAGTTACTAAAACTATTTTTTCTTGATTATGCATGACTCAGAATCGAATCTATAGCAAACTTCGAACCTATAAATTTAGCTTAGAAATACGAGTATGTACATGGTCATTGTTTTCTATAGAAGCTAATATCATTATGTGGGTAATCTTATCTCTCGGACAAAATTTATCTTGCCGTGAATCTCTTCAGATTGCTTCATGGTTCACTTATTATCGAGATCTCGTTACGTTTCTCGTACATATTGTAAATATTAACGTAAGTTGTTTTTTTTTTTCAATTTATTACCATTTAAAGATTAATATAAGAACAACAATACATATAACATCTAAAAAACCAAAAACGTTTGCAATGATGTTAAAAATGTTCTTAAATTACACAATTCTAATTTGCAATAAAGTTAAATAATAAATAATATTTAACACTATTACTTACACACACTACTGATACCGACTGATATAAAATAATTTTTAAATATTTTAGCGTAAAAATGCTATAAGCAGAATGATATAACATTTCCCTTTCCTTTCTCATTCTAATGTTTTTTGAGAATGACAAGCGGCAGATCGGCTACGTTTAATAGTATTTTTGTATTAGTAGATGTTTACGTTGTTAGTATCTATTCGTAACTGTGTCATACGAAATACAGCATGGATAAACATCGTGAAATGAAAAAAAATCCTACATATAAACCGTTGAGGTATTCTTTAGGTATGGATTTGAAATATCTAACCCTATATGTTGCTCCCGTAAAAGGAGCGCAGACGCTCCCACACTGTTTATAAGAAAATTAAATATAAAATAATGATTTGCAGGCATTATTTCAAATGCAAGCGCCTCGCGACGAGGCCGCCAAGCTCGAGGAGCAGCGCAAGCTCATCGAGTTCCACGTCATAGGGAACTCCTTAACGGGCGCCGTTAATAAACAAACTATGTTGTGGCTTATTGGTTAGTTATTTATTGTTATTATTTACAGAAAATAAACAATTATTAATAAGTGGACGTGGTTATTGGGAACTCGATTCCGAATTAGCGAAATAAATCACTTATTTCTCCGCTCTAGAAAGACAAAGAGCGGCGTTGAGTTATAATGTATTTTAATTGGTTTAGTAACATTTTTTTCATTATCTTATATTGAAACTTATCAAATTTAATACTTTTTACAGGTCTCCATAACGTATTTTCTCACCAATTACCGGAAATGACCAAAGAATACATATCGCAACTTGTGTTTGATCCGTAAGTGGCAATACTTATTTAAACATTTACTAGTGTTTCGCCGGCGGCAACGCTCGCTTGACTTTTTGGTTTTTCATGTATAACATTTTAACAAATTACTCAAAGCATATCTCCCAAATTGTTAAATAGACTATATTAGCACTAGGTTCCCTGTCATGTAGCGCTACAACGCTATGGTCCCTACATATTACTACAATCGATGAATGGAGAATTTGCGTGTTGAGTGGTGGAACTTTACGCCGCGATTTGTGCTGTGCGTTGTTACCAGAGCTAAGAAATAAACATATTGAAATCAAACCCACATCCGTCACGCTTGCAGTCACACGCTATTCTGCTGCGTCATGATCTAATAATATATGGAAAGTTGAAACTTCCTTACCTTTTGCAGAAAACACAAAACATTAGCTCTGATCAAAGAAGGGAGGCCTATAGGGGGAATTTGTTTCAGAACTTTTAAATCACAGGTATTTTAATATTACTATCTTAACTGCTAACTCGTATTTTGATATTAATATGTTACCTGCTAACTCTTTTGTATGTATAATATATTTTGTAAATATTATGAAATAATATATAAAAACTAGCGACCCGATCATGGCTATGCCCGTTTGAACGACATAATTATTTATTTAGTAAACTGAATCACTTACCTGTTTCTACATTATCATTTTTCTATCACTACGTTTTATTGCATCTATGCATTAAAAATGAAAGTTTCAGCCAATTAAATAAAACAGTTATATTACAATAATTTACAAAATACTTTGTATTTCGATATTTTTTATTTTTAGAACCGATTTAAACTGACAAATAGACAAATTTTAAAAATAATTGCCGTAACTGATGGGGGTGTGTACATATGAAATGTGAAATGCCCTAACAATTTATATGTACACATCCCGATCAGTTACGAATCTTACGATTATATTATAAGTATGGATAATATTTTGTTTTTTATATAGCTAAAAATCTGTAACACTGGCGGCAGTTTATCTTTATGGGTCCTTCGAATATATCAAAGGCAGACAAGACTTAGTGTTGAAATGAAAATAATTTATGCTCCCGAATGGGAAACGAACTCACAGCGTTTGTAGTCAGACCTTACGCCGCTGCGTCACGCTGATATCAATTAAAGTTTGATAATAGTTTTCTTTCAGGGTTTCAGTGAAATAGTTTTTTGTGCTGTGACGTCAAATGAGCAGGTAAAAGGTTATGGAACACACCTCATGAATCATCTCAAGGACTACCACATTAGGAATAATATTCTACATTTCTTGACGTTTGCAGATGAATTCGCTATCGGTAAGTTATTTAAAAATTTTGGGGAAAAAATACTAATGTATATAGAGATTACATGAGAACTGGGAAATACTTTTTATTTTTGTATAGTTTTAATTTTGTGATAACTAACAGTCAATGTAAACAGTTTTTTATGGATTTGAATCTTTAATCTCTTGGGCTAGATCATTTACTGTTAGGCCGTCTAATCTAAGCAACTATACGTCGAAAAATATTGTATATTGGTAAAGTTGAAATAAATGGTCTTACAAAATTTTATAATGGACCGCGAACGCGAAGCTGTTTAGTTGATTACGGTACATTACGGTTTAGTTGATAATAGCACTCATTGTGCAATTTGCTCTCAATTTTCTCCAAATTTGTGTTTTTAGGTTCTTAGTCTACTACTCGAAGGCTCGAAGTAAATTAATTCCACATTTTCAATTGGGACATACGTTTTGAACAAACATTGGGATAAGTGGCGGACCTCAATGCCCCGCTTTGATCTTATAAAGAGCGAAAATAAAAATATTGTTTATTATTCAAAGTCAACACCACCACTGCGTCACGGTAGCCTCATAACGGAATGTTGAATCGCAGGTTACTTCAAGAAGCAGGGGTTCAGCAAGGACATCAAGCTGCCGCGCGCCATGTTCGCGGGCTACATCAAGGACTACGAGGGCGCCACGCTCATGCACTGCGAGCTCAACCCGCGCATCGTCTACACCAAGTTCACCGCCGTCATTCGGCGCCAGAAGGAGGTGGCTTGATATGCTCATACTGACCAATTAAACTAAAATTAGCAATATATATCATATTTTAAATGAAACTATTTTAACTTTACTTTTTGTTTTGCAGTAGTTCGTGGTCACGGGTAGATTGTGACCACTGACTACTGCAAAGTGTTCGAAACGTCGGGTTTCCAAAAATGTATAATTTAAAATATACGCGATTAATCGGATTTAAATAGTTTCATTTAAAATGTGTAATAATCGTGAAAATCAAAGAACTTATTAATTATATAATAAATTATGCAATGGGACTCAACCCCGCGCGTCTCGGTAACCGAGTATCCAGATGCTTAAGTTACGTTACGCTTTTATCGAGCTACATCAAATCCCTAATACCTTGTTTATAGTTTATATGTATTCTGACTATGAATGCGATATTATGTATGGATTGGATTCTCAAAAATTGGGAACGGAGTGTTTTAACACTAGACCTCTGCCTACTCTGCTGTATGCGGGATGTAACGTGAAGCTAAACAAAAAGTCATCTTAATATTCTAAAGAAAAGATAATATTCATAAAATACATGGAGACCTTAAAAGATCATACATATTGAATGTATGTATATAGCTTTTTATGTCGAATTTTGTGTAAACAAAAATATTGTACCATACTATAAACTTAATTATCAATATATTTTTTATTTATAGATAGTGAAGAAATTGATTGATATGCGGCAAAAGGAAGTAAGAAAAATACACCCTGGTTTGACCTGTTTTAAAGAGGGTGTAAGTGTGCTCCTTGATATGTTTGAATTTTAATATTTTAAAAAAATATTTTTATGTTTTAAAAGACATATTTTTCTCTTATATATATTTTAATGCTCACACCTCTTTGATTTAGACATAATTTACAGATTTTAAATGACAAATTCTTTTTTACACATAAAATTCACAATTGCAAACCCTAAATAAGCTTACGACTGGAAACGCTACGGTTGTGAGTTCGATTTCCACTCAAGGGATATACAGGGTGGAAGAGGCAGCGCTCCTTTTACGGAAACAGCATATAGGGTAAAATATTTCAAACCTATACCTAAAGAAATTAATCAAAATACCTCAACAGTTTGGACGTAGGATTTTTTTTTTCATTTCATGATTTTTATCCATACCTGTATTTCGTGTGACGCGATTACGTATAGATCCCAAGACATAAACACTTACTACTACAACAATACTACTAAAGGTTAAACAACTTTGAACTTTATCGCCAATACCTACGACTCGATTTCTCGATTTGTGCGGCGGTGTTCCTTTGATAGGTTCATGTGTGCGTGCGTCGTCCTTATAAATAGAAATAAATAAATATCCTTATAAATAGAAAAAAATAAATAAATAATAAAATTGTCGTTTTATTTTAAAACGACAATTTTATTATTTATTTTGTTTGAAAAAATAACTTTTTCATTTTTGGGAATTTATTTTTTTCTGATTTATATTAGGCTTTTATAGAGTAGTTAAAACTGTGGTTTCATTTAAAGTGGCGCTTACACTTCCACCCTGTATCTATACTAATATAATAAAGCGGAAGAGTTTTTTTGCTTAAACGCTAAGATCTCTGGATCTACTGGTCGGATTTACTTTGTTTTTTGTTTTGTATGAAAGCTGGCTTCTTCAGAAGTATCTATATAACATTACATTCCACACATTTTCTAAATATATTAAAATACTTTCTAATTTGACATGCAATTTATTCTGCCGTGTTAATAACAACCGACCGTTGCTAAGCATTGGTTTGCAAAGTTTGTTGTTTTAAGAAAACGTCACCCAAAATGAACTTGCTTGCTTAATATTCATCCTTATGAACATAAATATAATAGTCACTTTTAGCACTTTATCTAGATTGAAATTATAGTTTACTGAATAACATTCTAATAAATAATTAAGGAGATGTCACTGATTCGCAATGACCTAGCCTTCGTGCGGCATAGTATGACCGACGCGAATAGGCAGAAATTTTCATACATTTACGAAATATTGTTAATTTTTATGTAATTATTTGCTATTTATAATTAATTTAAACTACACTTTGGTTCTCTTCTTCTTTTCTTGGTGTGGTGTAAAGTTTGGTCCTGCGCGCCATTGCCCGCTACTTTTTATTTAATGTTTATCTATAGTATTGAAAATACATTTATATTGAAACACATTTATATTGAAAACTTACGATCGAAAGTTATTTCATCGTCAAAGAAATTTAATAAAGATAATTTTCGGCTTTTATCTATACTAATATAATATAGTGGAAGAGTTTGTTTGTTTGTTTTTTTAAACGCTAAGATCTCTGGATCTTCTGGTCCGATTTACTTATTTTTGGTTTTGTTTGAAAGCTACGTTTTTCTTCTATGATTATGGTGTACGTATTTGTTAGCCTTAAATAACGAAATAACTCTAATAATGAACGCCATCGAATTGCTACAAGCGCGTGCGCTGCAAATAAAGTAAAATATATGTCAGTACATTGTATGGAAGAAATGTTCTATTTTATTAGTTTTAAAAAAAAGACCGTAGTACGGTATATCTATCTCTTACAAATAAGTCACAGTAAGATATTTTGTGATAAAAAAATAATTGAAAATTACAAGATGTAATATCAACGTTTTTTATTTGATAAAGATATTGAAACTTACGAGCGAAAGTTATTCCATCATCAAGGAATTTTTATGAAGAAATGCTTTGTCTTTTATAGCATGTAATTTGAAAGTATACTTTTTGAAAAAATATAAATTTTAAATAATTCAACGCTCCGTTTACGGCCGCAAATATATGCAGGAGTCTAGCGGGGAGCGCCGCTAGCCGCCGATTTCGTCCTCGCAAGCAGCCATGTTAGTGCTTGCAGTTTCTCAAAATTATTGAATGTATAAATTATATTAATTATTTAATTTATATTAATTATCTTATGGAAGCTGCAGGATAATAAAACAATTATAAGTGGTATGCGAGCGAAGCCGCGAATGGGCCGCTAGTATAACATAAAATGTAACTGGCGGAATACAACGTGAAGCTAAAAATGAAAGTCGTACTTTTTTAACTTCAAATTCACAATGAAATTTAAATATTTAATTTGTAATGCTAAGATAATTAAAAAAAAACATGCGTGTTTACCGCAGCTAGAAAGAAAGGATTTTTTTATGAAACACAAAACGTACATCTGATTTAAGGTGGTTTTCTATTAAAAACAATAAAAGACTACCTCTAAATACATTACTAAATAGTAGAAAACAAAAATTACAATTTTGAAATAATTGTTTTTATTTTGATGAATTTGAAGTGTAAAAATGTGTGTGTGTAGTGAGTAATGTACGGATTTGAAGTTCATGTTCTATTTATGTTAATGTCAATACTTTTAGATGTACCAAAACTTTTGACTTTTTTGGTGTACTCATAAATTGATATAAACTTGTATTTTTTTATGATAAAGTGCGATAACGAATATAAAGAGGTAGAGAAAACCTAGAATTACAATAAATTATAATATGTGATGTACGCACATTCCAATTCCCAGGTACGTAGTATCCCCATAGAGTGCATCCCGGGCGTGCGCGAGGCGGGCTGGCGCGAGGCGCGGGCGGCGCGCGCGCCCGAGCCCGACCCCGACCCCGCGCTGCTGCGCGCCGTGCTCAACGCCGTGAGTATTTACACACATTCACATACAAATACTCACAAATTCACATCCATACTTATTCACACTCCCTCGCTGTGATTTCACACTTTAAAAGATTTTTTGTCATGTGTTATATTTCAAATCGATTTGAATACATTTTATAAATTTGTTTTGTACAATATACAGGTCAAAAACCATGCAACGGCGTGGCCATTTTTAAAACCCGTGGATAAAACCGAAGTTCCGGACTATTACGACCACATCAAATATCCAATGGGTAAGAATTCAACTCAACTATTCGTTAATATTTAAACATTCATAGCTTTCACTGAATAATTCCATTTTTATAATTCTTTCATTGCATCGATCCTATATAAACGGTTTATCCTTTCCCTACATTAAACTTATTTCTAATATCGCAGATCTCCGTACAATGGGCGAGCGCTTGAAGGCGCGCTACTATATATCGAAGCGTCTCTTTTCCGCGGACATGGCGCGGATATTCTCCAATTGTAGACTTTACAATTCACCTGATACTGATTATTATAGGTAATGTATTGTAAAATAAATACATTTTTATTTATTGATAAATAATTTCAATGTTACATTTAAATGTGTCTTTTGCTTTTTAATAATTTATTTATTTTTATTATTAGTTGTTAATTGTTACAAAGCAAGAAAGATTTAAAATAATCATACATCACAATATCTAAGTAAATTAAAATTATATATGTATATTATTTCGAAATCCCGTTTTTTGAATACATATTACACTACAGCCCTTTTCTTTTGTTTTAAAGTAACTCACATAATGTAATTTTCAGATGCGCAAACACATTGGAAAAATACTTCCAGGCAAAGATGAAGGAGAACGGTCTGTGGGATAAATGATCGGAGTTTAACTTTGACGATTTCTTTCTCAAGGAGATTTGTGCCCTTATCGCTTGAACAAGAATCGTTTTAAAGAACTTTAAAAAAACATTGGAAAAGGGCGCTATATTTTAGGGGTCGTTATAGTATTACGTAATGCAATTTGGAAGCAGGTTGGTCATGTACAACGGTTAAGTGTCGTGACCGCTCTGAAGTTAGGTTTTTGGAACTTTGCGCATTGTCCATTCGAGAAGAAAATAAACAAAAGTAAGAAAAAATCTTTAAATTAAATAAATCTATGTAACCATCTACACATAACTTCAGGGCGGCCACGATTCGTCGACCGTACCTTAAAAATGTTTTTCTTTTATTGTAATAAGAAACTGTATAATAAAAATCTTTTGGGTTTATGAGAAATCCCTCGGCGGTCATGTTTTTATGAAAATGATAGTAATTATAATTATGACTTTTTTCAAAAATTGCATTAAGTAATACTTAAACGTCCTCCTAATGTGAAAAATAAGAAAATTAGCTTTATTGATTTGTAAATTATGTTTTTGCATGTATAATTAAAATTCTTCGAAAAAACAATATTTGAGGAATAAAAAGATTATTAAGACCACTGTGACTTAACGGCACAGTTTCTGATTGTTAAGGCGATGATTATGGGTTCGACTCCCTCTATGAGACATGAAGTTATATGTTCTCGTTCTGGTAACAAAACAATGCGTGGTGTTGAGTTCCGCCACTTGACAATTAAGGTCTTAAAAAATTGAGAGGCAAGTTGGGAACTTTTGTCGGTTCCGTCTGCCTTTCCTATATTAAAATAAGTATATTAAATGAGTATCTTTCTCGTCAAATGCTAATTTGAAATGACTTTTTCACTTTTTTAACTTCTATAACTACTATTATTAGTTATTACTATAACTTATGTGATAATATAAGTGTTTTGCGTCAATTGTCATGTATATATTGACGTCTTTAGCTACATGTTATCTAATTTAGGTTAATTAACTTGATGTTTGTAACATAAACACACTAAGGAATTTTTTTTAAACATGTAAAAAAAATTACGTAGCGGGACTCAAACCCACGCCTCTTGGGAACCGTCCTAACGCTCATACTCAACGTTAACAACATAAATAATATAAGCAAGCGTCTAAGAATTTCGACGTTGCTTGATGAGCACGTATGGCTGTGTGGTGAAAGCACTTGAACGATTTCCCATAGGCGCGGGTTACAGTCCCGCTACGTTTAATTTTTTATATTTTGTCTAGAACTATTAATTAGCCTTGGTAATTTGTAAAATATTAAAACTTATGTAAGGGAATAGATAATAATAAATATGATAATATTGAAAATTTTGGTGTTTTCTTTTCGTCTTAAATATCATAATTATAAGGATTATTTTACATTTATTTAAAAAACATATACATAATAGACAGTGTTTCTTTTTAATAAAACCGTTTTGTTCTTTTGTGAAGTTAAATATTACATGTTCAGGACAAAAAAATATGCATTCATTTGAAAAATGTTTAATAAACAAAATCATATAAAATTACATTTAATAATGTGCCTCTGATAAACTCATGCTTATCTTCATGTAATAAGCGAAAAAAAAAATCGATTTGGTTTCATATGAACGTATAACCTAAATGGCTAGAGCGGGTGAATGACTTTTAAAGCCGAAGGTTCACAATTTTATTATATTTTTTTAACTCCAACCGTGCTTTTAAAATTTAATGATTATACAGTTTTCTACGATTAAATAATACTCAAATATGAATTATATTGTTTTTCGATAATAGAAATTAATAAAATAAGTATGATATATAAAAAGACTAGAAAAATGTATGTGACCAAGTAGTAAAAGAAGAAATAATCAATCACAACGCAGTTTTTGATGATATAACGGAACAATTAATTATCAACTCAGACGCCTGAGACGAGAAGAAAATAATGAACAAACCAAGGCCAGTGTAGAACAATTAATATATTTTTATGTTCAGTTTATGTTATTGACGACTAATAATAAATTTTATTATTAAAAAAAAATATTCTGACTACTTTTACTGATCACTCACACAAATGCGACGCTCAGCTTACGCCTCGCGGACTGTACACATACGCATACAAATGTGAACTGGGTATAGTCTTATAATATCGTTGCAATTAGGTAATTTATTGTTTGGGTCGTAGTTTGTACAATAAAACGCAAATATCAAATACTGTATTGGTTTTTTATTTCAACACACGATTTAGAACATTTAAAGGGAATGTAAATATATTTTAACATGATATAGTTACATAAAGTACATACCAGTCTCCTTGTTAATAATAAATCCAATCCAATGGATTTTATAAGTACCTTACACGTATCGTAAGTAATAACTTAAATGCTTAGAAACTTAAATATACATACGTAGAACGAATCCATCGCTTCGCCTCGACCGGACTCAGAAGCGATATATCCGTAGTTAAATTTCAGACTAGATTTTATTAACTACAATAATTATTAGAGCCACGAAATTATCTAATGTCTAGCGAAAGTTGAAGCCCTAGCGCAATGTTCCTAAGTTCTTTATTAAGGGTAAACGAGTAAATATTTTTTTTTATTTAAAATTGCGATTATAATCTGTTAACATCGTGAATCGATATCAATCTAAGCAAATTATTGTGAAAATAAAACTTCCAATAAATTATTTTTTTCCGATTTTAGTATAACTAAAACGATTGAACCGATTATCGATTTTTTAAATCGATTATAAGCGCAATAGGTTACAATAATCGTCTAAAGAAAAAAAATATCAACAATGGACGGACAATTTCACTGCAAAAATATGTTTATTAGTAGATGAAGGGCCACAACCTTACAAACTCATGTTTTAGGACATTTAAGAAGAATGAGATCATCCAAGACGTTCAGTAAAATTTCAAGGGCTCGCACTTCGTGAATGGCATACACATGGTTCGGTCAAAATGTTCTTAAATATAACACTATAGCTCGATTTAATTCATTTTTTTTTATAATAATCATATAAAATTATTGGGGCTTATCAGAACTAGCGAGAAAAATCTTTTTTTTTTAGATTTTATCCTTTTTTTTATGTTACATAAAAATGTCTGAACTAATTCTAGCGTCATTCAAAATATTTATATATAAAAATATATGTTTATAATTATTCTCCTTAGCACTTAACTTAGGTAAAAGGAAAATATATGATCGAGCTATAGATAATAAATTTATGAACTCTTAACACAATAATAATGGAGCTGCACTTAAAGAAGTCATTTTTTTATTAATTTTTTTACTTCTTCGAGTGCAGCGCGTTACACTCATGCGCTTTGCTTTTTATTATTATATAATATTCATTTTACACTAAAACTCTACGTTAAGAAAAGTTTTTACTTTTCCTTTGTTTTATTTGTTTGTTTTGACATACTTCTGGAAACATCTACATACCATATCATTAATTTAATTTATAGGACATTTTGTGTAGACATTATTTAATAATTGAAGTTAAATAAAAACGCTAATGTCTATTGAAACATTCAAAGATTTTTCATTTAAATTTGGATTTAACAAAACAGTTTTAGATACAGCCTAAAAAATCTAAACGTTTTTCGTTTAGTGCTATTTTGTTTAGTATTTTAGCTATATTTAATAAAACAATAAGTTGTTAAATACTAAATGTTGAGATTGTTTATAAAAAAAATTGTTCATTAAAGTCCAAAACAATGTTGACAATAAAAACAATAGTTAACACACTTAAAATATTCTCCCTGAATTTAATTTAACATGCTTATGGATGTTTCCAGATATATGTTCTTGGAACCTGTAATTTAGATTGGTCCACAGAAATAAAGTCGATCGATACACATATCTCCACAGTACAACGCGGGAATCGAACCCACCTCTTAGTAGATACCTCCGTTTCGATCACTTTTGGATCAAGCAAATCCAATTTGTATGAAACTTTTATATGACAATTATAAATTTTACTATACACTAATAATAATAATAAACCTAATAAATTTTATACAATAGTCGCTCCAATAGTCTAAAAAATAAGTTGATCACACATTTATATATACATATGTACATACACACATACATATAATATATAAAATGAAGTCCCTTCACATGTCACAACTTGTCCCAACAAGTTAGTTAATAAAGCGCACAAACGTAACAATGAGTGACTAGGCGGAGTTACACTAGTTCATATAAAATATCACTTGTCACAAGTATCACTGGAAGTTTGTTTTGTTTATGTTTGTTTTTTTTTTGTTGTTTTTGTTTTGTTTTTGAGTATTAATGATAGTGAACACTGTAGGGCTCTTATTAGTGGGAGCTCGACGCGGCGTCGTGCGCGTGCGCGGGGGAGCCGCTGCACGAGCCGACGCACGAACTGCTGAAACAAAATATTGCTATAAAATCACGGTCGACAAGTCATGGTTGCCTTGAAGTTGGGTTATCTGAACTTTTGCGCATTGGTCACTCGGGGACAAAATAATTGAAAAACCTAGATACTCCATTTCCCATTTTCGCCGAATTTTCGAGGCATAGCGTATTGAGTGGTGGAACTCAACGTCGCGCTTCGTCTTGTAGGGCGAAACAAGGAATATTAAATTAAATAATTCACTCCAAGACCGACTCGTCGAAATATATTTTATTTTAGGAAATGTACAAAGCACTTAATGTGGTGAAATGTTTCGAATTCACGTCTGTTGGAAACCGTATAAGCGCGCTGACCAGACACACGTTCTTATCAACAATAAACAATAGTATGTTCACCTATCGGGCGCGGGCACGAGGCGGTCGGGCGAGGCGGCGCGGCTGCTGCGCTCGCTGCCCGCCTCCGAGTACGAGGGATCGCCGTTCAACTGCAAATAAACAAAAAATATTACAAAATATTATTATTCTCATTAATATATACAATCCAAGGATAATTAAAGCGTATGATATACATACCAATGTGAGCGGGTGTCGGTTGGTGGCGGGGCTGAGCGCGCCGCGCGTCTCCTCCGCCTCCAGTTGCAAGATACTCTCTTGGCTCCCCGTGAACTGAAAATGGTCATATATAAGGATTTTAATTTAAACTTTTTGCTCCACACTTTTTCCCGGTGTTAAGACACTCCGTTCTCTAGGCACCGCTCAAAAGCCAATGCCGCGCTTTGTCTACTTGAATTTGGAAATGACAATAATTTTAATATACTTATTCTCACAAGATAAGGTCTTCTTATTTTTTTTTAAATCTAAACAAACTAACAAAGTAATAATACGATCTACTACTATTACATTTGAATCAATTGATTAAAAAAAATATATTTTAGTCAATTATTGATCAATACTATTATCGATATATTGAAGTAAAGATTTATTAATTACGTCATGTATCAGACTCACCACAAAACCGTAATATTTAAGTATGTCCATCTTACACATGGGACATGTTCGGTGCTCTAATAACCACGGATCAATGCAGTTTTTATGAAAATCGTGTCTGGAAATGAAACAAAAGTAATTATTATTATAACAATATTAAGAAAATTAAAAAGATACGAAAATATAAAGGTACTGTAAAAAAATTGTGATAAGCATTCTTACCTGCATGGCAAAGAGCGCAGTGTCTCCGAGACTTTATATGGTTCTATACAAATAGCACAGCATTCGCCGTCGCCTTGCACCTCCTGTCAAATAAATTATTTATATATATAAAAAAAAATTGATGCCTTTTCTAAGACCGAATGTAAATTCACATTTAAATTTACTACAATTTTTTTAGCTTCACGCTGTATCCCACACATAGCAGGGGTAGACGGAGAGAATCTGGTGTTACGACACTCCCTTCTTACTTCCGTTCTCCACTGCTGAATTACTAAAGTACTCAACTAAGTACTACACTAATTATTTTGATTAAGATTAACGTATGAAATAGTTAAATATTTGGTACAACCCGTGTTTAAGCTAAGTTTATAAAAAAATTAAACAGTTATATTAAAAAAAACTGCGTATTTCGTAAGGCCAGTATTCATTTTGCAATTCTAACTATACACGACCCATATTTCTTTTATCGTTTATTAACTTTGTATGTGTTCATACAATCTCATTGTTAGTACATACCTACATGATGTAAAGACACAACATGTTTATCTAATCATAATCCGTAAGTAAATAATTTATGTACATTATTGTAATTATTAATTATATATTAATTTGAATATCTTTGATGATATTGATTCAACGAAACAACGAATCTATGACGCGTGCGTTATCGTATTAAAATTACGTTTTTTTTAATATTTATGGATGTGATTGATTATTTATTAATTTTACAAATAAATCAATAGCCTCTAGGTGAAATATCGAAAGTGAAAAATCACAAATGTATTTATTGCTCTTTAGAACTACTAAGAAGGGAAGTTTTAATGAGTTTTTTCAAAATATTAAAATAATTATTATTTATGCATTTTTTAAAGTTGTAGTTAACGCATACTACTCTTATTAATAGTTCAAAACAGCTGTAGTAGTAATATGCCGCCGAATACATTCGAAATGTTCTAGAATAATTATATACGGGCACTCTATATAAAATATGGAAAAATATCGAAACAGAATTGTTTTACAAAAAGACATACCTACATGTATAGATTAAGAATGTTAGATTTAGTGTTATGTTTAGATTAAATGTAAAAGTACGAAGTTCAGTGTCTTATAAGTTTTAGTGTTTGTTTGTTGCAAATCAGCTGATATCTACCAATGACAAGCAGAATTTGTTTTTTTTTCGTAATTTCTCGAAATCACATGATAGTGAGTAGGTTTTGACAAGCGGAATCGTAAAGTTTGAATGATGAGAATTTTTTACTATCTATGGATTTTTCATTTAATAAACTTTTTGTGTCATTCTTTGGTACATTTTTTTATATCCGTATAGTATTTTATCCGTTTAAAGCATTTTAAATTTCAGAATAATATTTAGTTGTTTTTAAGTTAAAAATAATAATGAAAAATTAAGACTGTTATTGGAATAATTTATAATTGTTATCACATATTAGGGGTGTAAAGTAAGTAATTTGTAGCTAAAAAGAAAACTTACCCTATCATCAGTTTTCAAACTTTTCACAGGTATTTTGGACAGTGCTTTTTTAGCAGCACAGCACAATCGTTTCTGTAAAAAAAATAGTTAATGTGGCATAACTTAAAAAACATATATTAATGCTATTTTGACACTTATAATATCCTTTTTAATCAAAGAAAGGACCTTTTTATTTCTTATAATATTAAAATCATAAGTATTAAAAAAATCCATAACTAAGAGCATCATTTGTATAACTTACCGAAAGTCGGTCCTTAGCGTGTATATAGCGGAAGCGCTGTATATAGTAGAAGACGAGCCACGCCAGCGAGATCACCATCAGCACTATAAACGATATCGACACAAACAGCACTGATGTCCTGGAACGTAAGTTTTTATAATTTAAATATTATTAGCTATAATATTATCTTTAAAATTTCAATTTTACTTTTGCCTAGAAATGTTCAGTTATATTTTTTAACTCTTTCCTTATTAATCAACCCCTATGCTTTTAACGTGTCTTTATTACAAAATGACTAATTAATTTATAACAAAAATAAAATAAAAATGCTGTTTAAAAAATATTACACTGTTATTAAAGAAAAGTGCATTTAAGCACCTTTCATCATAATTGTAAATATTGACATTCAAGTAAGTCATTCCGATAATAAATCGAAATAAGTTTTATTTAGTTGTTTACACATTGAGAATGTTTTTGGCAAATATCAAAACCTAAAAACAATATAATGTCCTCTTAGTAACCTTCACAAGTCTTACAAAAAGAATAACTATAATAAATTTTATTTTAATAATTAATTCCATTCAATTAAGTGATAATATAGCGAAATATTCTAGATAATGTTTATTTAGATATCAACTATAAGTGGTAGTGATAATGTAAATAATACTGGCTGCGTGTCTATGTAATATGAAAACTGTGAAGAAATTATGGCAATAATTGATAGTACGTAGTCAATTTAGGCCCGTATTTATAAATCGTTCTCAAATGTGAGATCGAACTTGAGATGTCGTTTTCATTCATAGATATATAAATGTAATTCATGAATGAAAACGTATTTCAAATCTCAAGATCGATCTCAGATTTGAGAGCGGTTTATAAATACGGGACTTACTCTGCTTTTTTCGCCAACAAGAAAATGTATTTCAGTATTGTAACGTTGTCACTATTTCGGAGAGTTTATTTAAAGTGAATACTAAATCTTATCCTGATTTCCTTATCTATGAATTGCTTGATATGAATGATGTATGAAAACAAAAAAAATAAGTAAACTTTAGCGATACAACGATAAAAGTAAAATAATATTTGACTACGTAACTTTTCTCGTAACAAATACTGTACGTACGAGTATATAGTACCCGTCTCGCTCTCGCTGCCTCGGCAAAGTGGTGCGAATTAAAAAAACAATAAAGTATAAGGATAAAATGGTCATTTGAAGGCTTCACTTGAATTAGAAACAATGTTAAGATAGTTATGAATATAATTATAAAAATGGTAACTGGTACGGGGCTCCACTAAAGAGGCTGTCAGCGGAAAAGTGATCTAACACAGCGATTTCTTGAGAAAATGTAAGGATCGTTATAGAGACATTTAAGTATAATTATGTTAAAATATAATATATATGAGATAAGTGTAGAAAATATTTACTGCTACTAAAGTTATCATTAATTGAATAATATCACCTTTGCATTGATAGCCTCGCCATTCATATTATGTAAAAAAATGTTAAAAAAAAATCTTAAAAAATGGTTTCAAAAAAGATTTTGCGAAATAATTAAAAACACATGCTAATGAATTTTTTACAAGAAAAAAAGATATAAAGAACTCTATATAATATAATGCATAAAAAAACAAAAAATATATACAAATAAAATTTCAAACTCACTTGTTAATATTGCTGTTTATGTGAGTTATAGTGCGTCCCTTGATGATCGCGATCATGACCCTGGTCCCGTTGTCCACCAGACGCGTGATCTCTTCACCTTTCCACTTGTACGTGAAAACGGCACTAATGTTACCTGAAAAATATATTTTTTATTTATTATAACTAGAAACAAATATATAGCTCAATGCAGAACATAATAGTTACGATTCTTCTCAGGGTGGTACCATAGCATAGCAGGAGAGGCCAAAAGAGCCTAGTGTCAAAATATTCCACATTTCGCGTGACTTCGAGACACTCGTGCTGCAAATTGTGTTTCCAAAGTAGAGAAATAAAAATAATTTATTCCCTCGCGCGGCGATCGAACCTACAATTGTCATGTTAAGAACTGACAACGTCTCACGATGTTTACATCGATAAATTAGTTTTTGTTTCTCTTTTTATTATATTTATTTAGCCAGTATAGAAATAAAACGAGGCAAAATAGTTTTCTGTATTAAGTATTGTTTCAAAATGTTTTTTAAATAACACTTTAAATTTCCAATACATATGTTAAACATGGAAAAAATATATTTTTATAACAATATTATGTCATTTTGATATTTATTGTTAAAACGATGTTTTGGTATAAAGATGTAAGAACAGTATGTGTACTGCGCAAAGACACGGTTGATCTGTTCTTTCACGCTAACATAATAAGCTGTTATATAATGTATTCTGTAACATCTGTTTAAATTACGTTTATTCATTTATGAACTAAAAATATTTTTATTTGGTATTTTGCATTTATTTTGAAATGCTTGTGAGGTGAGTAAAAGAAAATATAATAAATATTTTTAATAGTTAGTAGTAACTAGAACACTTTACTAGGTTCTAGTCACTTAGAAGTCAAGCAGTGAAGATAAATACGTAATAGGAAAAAAATATCGATTGGTCTGTCGCAGCACCATTCAAATCATTTAATATTATAGAATAACAGCTAGATACTTAAAAATATTTTTTGTTTATTTAACCCTTAAGAATATTAAGCTTTTATTTTGTAAGAAGTAACAAACAATATAGACATAGACCAGTGCAGTGTTGGGAACATCAAACAACAAAATGAATAAATTTAAAATCAAATCAACTTCACGCTGTAACCCGTACACCGCAGGGTAGGCAGAGGGGATCCTGTGTTAAGACACTCCGTTCACCATTTTCTGCCGAATTCTGGAGGCATTGCGTGTTGGGTGGAAGAACTCAACGCCGCGCTTGTCCTCGACACCAGAGCGAAGAAATGGAAATATAAATTTAAGTAAATATTTCATCTCGTCGGGTGGAGATAGAACCCATAACCAGTCGGTTTTACAGTCACACTTTGTGCCCCTGCGCCACGACTGGCCTCAAATGTAAATTTATTTTTATATATTCTCGCATCTCCCTTATTTAGATACAACAGGCAAAGATAACGTTACTTATATGTACACTTTGCCATTTTCATTTTCTGGCCTCTGTTAACACAACTTTGCACTTTGTATAAACACACTGACGGTATGAAAATATTATATATATTTATATGTTTAAAACACTTTCCAAAGTGGATATCGAACCAAAACTACATGAGTGTTGGATGGAGTTAATTAATTATTAGTCATAAAAAATGTTAAATTATGGTTAGTTCTTCATACGACTTACAAAAAGATAGATAGATATCTTAAATTATCATTCGCTTGTTTATAAAGATAGATATCTTTATTCAATTATATATGTAAATTGCACTTTTTATCTTTAATTACAGATCTTTATAAGAATCACGCTTTGATTACAATTACTTTTAAGAACATTTTTGAGATTTCAACAACGAGTGTCTCAGAATTTTGTATATAGTACGTAGTACGTGATTATATAGAGTTCCACGTTATCTTCATATCGCATAGTGATATCAATTTATTTAGATAACTATGCAGATAACTCTTTAATAATACATTTCGGGTATTTACTTTCTTTATATTATTATACAAATAAAAAATATAAAAAGTCAATAAAGTCAATAAAAAGTAAACGTTATTTGGAAAAGGAGAATACGTCGTAGTCCAGTTACAACGTACATAGAACTAAATGTCGTTTTCAGTATGTAAAGATAATATTTATTTATAATAATATAAAGATTCTAAAAGAAGGTAGATGTTTTGATATTAAATTAAGTATATATATAATACAATTAAATATTTTAAACCAAAACAATTCACAAATTTAATCGATTTCCATGGAGACCAACGTGAGAATATTCAAAATATTATAATAATGTTGTTATCGTCTCGGGTCTCGTCTACCTTCTAGAACACATCGAATAGATTATAATATTTATGTTTTATTTACAGCGTTAATATAATGTATATACTACACAGTGGAGCAAAGTAACTGTGGATCCGAACAATATTGTCACTCGAAATAATTCGATTATATCTCACTTATTTGTACAGATTATTAAATATTTATTGTGATATTACACAGACTATATTGTAATATTGTAAATAATGGTAATTCGTGGAGTATTTTAGTTTGGTTTAGACCGGTCATTATGAAAGTTGTAATAATTATTTATTATTTATGGAAATACGAGAAAAAAATTGAGAAAAACTAAAGTTTTCGAATTTTGGTTTTTATTAAATTTAGTAAGGCAATTGATTATCACTAAAATAATGCGGATAATTAAAAAAAATATTCTACAACGAATTGAACTCCCAATTATTTCAGTAGGTGTTTACTATTTAAAAAAGATCGTATTTACAGCGTGTAGTTAATATATTATAGCCAGCGTGCAGCAGTATTGATAAGAAAATTTAACCAACTTCTGCCTTTATTCTTGATAAAATATAATAAACAAAATGCATTTAGTTAACGCTCTGGACGTGCGTGATCTCTAATGCGCTCGACCTCACGACCCGTCTCAGTGTCAAGGCGACTATTTGCATTAAACCATTGTTTGTCTGTTCCCCATAACAAAGGTTTTTATATCATGAATGTAAACGTGACTCCATTTTTCTTCTTTGTGCAAAAAATAATGTTGTATATTTTAGGACTTACAGTTTTAAGAACGTTATACGTAGATGTATGTGGATATTTCTGGCAAGTATGTCAGGTCTAGTATCCGATTTTCGTATATTGTTTCATTTTTTATGAACCATAGTAATATTTTAGTATACTATAAATCCATAGACACCGCAAAAAAACCTAGAAAGTTAGAAATAGAAACTTCGTCAAAACAAGTTAAGAGTTTACTACTTTTAAGTCATAAAAACACCATGTTTCAAGTCGTGAATGTAAATTTAGTATTGCAATTGTAGAAGTGCGGCAACCGCAATTTTACAGACATTAAAAACAAAGTAATACTCAACCTAAAAGCGTTGATAAGAGAAAACTGGGACAGAGTCACTTTTAAAGAATGTATTTATTATTTTCCTCATACAATATATACCTATATTGACATCGATTTACTTATTGTTTTAAACGTTTAAAAATGGTTATGCGATTTTTTTTATATTTTTATCAATATAATATTGTCGCGACAAGTCGTATAATTTTAAAAGGTTGAATATTTATATTTCAAATATAGCCATATTTTGTTTAGATGTAAATGTGTCAAATATTTGATAAACTAGCACGATTCTTTTTTATTGGAGGAGAATAGTAACGTGAGAAATGTGTCAAAATTTAAAGCATTAATTAAACAAAATTAAAAGCATGCAATATGTTAATATAGAGAAATACATGTATATATAATGTTAAATACGATATTAAACCTCTTTGTTGAATAAAACACTACTGTGTTATACTAATTACTTATTTTTCGTTTATCTTTTTTCATTTAATTATATGTTTCCTTTTTGTTGTGATATATCATCAACGTACCGTATAATTTACACGTCAAAAAATACATTTTCGCGCTGTTTTCTGTTTAAAATTTAAAAAAACCGGTTTTAATTTTTATAATGTTTTAATTACTTAAAAAGTTTTTACACTGCGTAAAAGTTTTTGACCTAAAGACATTCTAAATTATACTAATTTAAAGTAATTTTAAAATTCTTTCGGCCGCATCCCTTATCTTAAAATAGCATAAGCTACTTGAACAATAAGTCTGTAATTCTCCTTGCAACTACTTTTTACCAGCTAGTGCGTTGCGGCGATACACAAAACCATCCGGTCGACCTTCATGTTCATAAGCTTTCGCCATTTAGAGCTTCCAGGCACCGATGTAGGTATTGAAAGTACTGCGCAGTGCACTTATAACTTATACTATAGTGTTTTGTTTCTTTTGGAAAAAAACATTTTACTGTTATATGTGAACAGCAATGGAAAATAGTAAAATATATGTTAAGCGTTAATATGGAGTCCAATTTTTAGGTAGAAATCCGATGAAATACTTATATTGAGATATTGAGTTTCGAAAGTTCTAGTGTTTATTTACAACAGAAATGTAATATAAAGAATAACAACTGAACTTTAAAACAAAGTTAATAAATAAAGATTGAAATTTAAAATGTGAAGCACATAATTTCCATGTTTATTTTATGACTCAAAAGAAATCCATTATTAAAAAAAAACAATGTCTTCGATCTTTTATCTTTTTGCTTATCTGATAAAAGCAAATGTAGATGCATTTTGCGCGACGAGCGCGGGCATTTTAAAGTCATTTCATTGTTCCGCTTTACCCGATATAACATTGCGTCCTCGATAGCGAAACTCGATGGAGATTTTCTTTACCGAAAGAAATAAAATATAAATATATATTTTAAATCTCCACCGACTTAAGCAACTAATATAGCGTAGTTATTTGTTTATGATTACATAATATATGTTTTGAATAAAAACGTCTTAAATATAGATATTTAGGATCACATTGTTATCTGTCTGTCAAGACTAATTATCTCGAGATTGCTTGGAGGTATTGAGCTAAAATTAGTTTCAGAAACTCCCTCAAAGCACAAAATTAACTACTATGTCAATGCAATCAAAAGATACGAGCATTTATGCATTGTTTTTGCTGCATTTTGTATGAAATTTGCTGCATATTATGTAGATACCTATAGTCAATACAAATGAAGAAACAATCCGAAAAGCAGCCCAAGAAGTGTAAATTTATAGGTAGGTGTTTTGTAGAAAAAAAAATTACAAACTAGTTTGAAAAAAAGTTTGTCTACTTTATTTGCCGCATAATCAAAATCTATAGAATATTTCCTATAGACCTAAAAGTATTGAATTAGCAAGTGAAGTTTTGCAGTAGAATTACGAAAAAAACAAAAAACTGAAATTTGTATTTAAATATATTACATATAAAAACTATCACAAACTTGGAATGACACAAGAAATTAGTACGGAACTCTCAGTGACTCGAGTCCGGTTCGAACTTAGCTGGATTTTTAATAATGTCTCTAGTATAATTTAGTTATTCAATTAATAAAACAAATAAATAAAAAATGTTTTAAAAAAAATAAGAGTAAGTCAGAAAAACAATAATTCACTTATTGCCTTATTTAATAGCTGTCATTAATCATTATTAATCACATTGTGTACTTTATTCCAGTCTGCATCTGGGTCTAGGCTAGAAAATAAGAATATTTTCTTTGCTATTTTTAAAGTACGCGAATAAAAATCAATATTTTTTTAAAATTGATTTTATAAACAATAATCAAAAGTGGTTTATCCAACATTATAAGTAATATTTACCTACAAAGATGCTAAAATCAAGTCTGTCTAAAAAAATAAAGTCGCCAAATTCAAACCTGAACCGCTTGACACTTCAAGCATAATAAAACTTAGAAATGTTAAGAATTTTCGAAGTTTTTAATAGCTAAAGCGCCACTATAGAGCAAGAGGCGCGTTCAATAATGCACTAACAGGTTTAACAACAAACTACGTAACTATGCTAAATCGGTTTCACGTTATCTATAAATTTGTTTCGAGTTGTAAATAAACTATCCATTACATAATGCTGAATAAATAACTGATCAGACCAGTTTACATTTGAATATTAATTATTTGAAAGATCGTATTTGATAGACTCATTTATATTATTTTAATTATTCCATATTGATTTTAAAATGCTTGATGCCGTGATGCAATTATGTATTGTTATATATAGATGGATATAGATGGTTGTAGCTTTGATTCTCCAATGGGTATAATATAATAATGTCAGCAAATAAAATATTTATAAAAAAATTTTGTTATTCTCTTGAACTGTTGTAATATAGCCAGCAACGGCGTTGTGAAGATATAGATAAATTATAACTCTTTTATATATATCTATTATATATATATATATATATATATAACTCTTTTTCTTTAACTGCCTACTACTACTAATAAATATATGTCCACCATTATATACAACGACTTCATATCTATGTGCGCTAGTTGCAATCTAATAACCTGTTAGAGTAATAGGATTCTAGTCCTTCAAAGGTAAAATATGTTTTTCATCTCTTGTATGATTATATCCGGGTTTGTTAAGGCAATATATTATATAAAAAAAAACTTCACATTATATCCCATAGCATGGTAGGCAGAGGGAATCTAGTGTTAAGACACTCCGTTCCCCACTTTCCGCCGAATTTTGGAGACATTGCGTATTGAGTGGCGGAAATCAATGCCATGCTTTGCCTCTAAATTCGAGCGAAGAAATGGAAATATACATTTCCATTTCGAGTGAGGATCGAACCCACAACCAGTCAGTTTTACAGTCACACTTTGTGCCCCTGTGCCGCGAGTGCGCTCTGTATATGTAGAGTAATAATAGTATAAAATACAATAGAGTAAAAAAAAATTGTTACAGACATTAATATTATTGGGTGATCCTTAGTCACCATTTAAAAGCCCCGGTTTTTATAATATTTCGTATTAAATAAATTTATAATGTAGTCTAAACGTGCTCGAATGCACGTAACGCTTATGATTTCACATTTCATTCTGAGAATATATTTTAAAAATAAAGGCGTTCTGTATTTGGCTAGATAAAGCTATATAACTTCGTCCAGTTTTCGTAGTAAATTTGTGTAACAGCAACATATTATGAAGGTTTTCTTTATTATGTAATAATAAGAGTGTTTCATTAAAATATTTTAAACTGTCATACATTGCAATAAGATGACAACCACAGAAAGGAAAATAAGCAGGATTCGACCTCTTGGAAACTTTTCAGTTCGTCAGTTCTTATCCAGATAGGTCAAAATTGTTATAGGTTCTGTAGGTAGATGATATTTAATAAAAACGTAACGGTTTCGAG
Organism: Heliconius erato x Heliconius himera; assembly: GCA_013421005.1. Classification (NCBI taxonomy): domain Eukaryota; kingdom Metazoa; phylum Arthropoda; class Insecta; order Lepidoptera; family Nymphalidae; genus Heliconius; species Heliconius erato x Heliconius himera. The sequence goes on along the minus strand of JAATLQ010037254.1, from coordinate 2,541 downwards.
TTCCGCAACGATAATATTTTTAAAAGCGTTTAAAGATTTCACTATTAACTATGTATATTAACTATGTATAAAAGAAACTATTTATGAATTTATCTACAACAACATTCATTTGTATTGATAAACACATAAGCTGACATCTTTAAAATGAATAATAAAATACTATAATCAAGACATATATATACAGTAAAGCTCTGATGTAACCTGTTAGAGGTTGTGTTAGAAACAACTCGACCGAGAGTGGACCACGCCTCTCTGGGCACTGGTTTTCATTTAAAATTACAAGTTTGTTACGAAATAATAGTAAGAAGTAGACTTTTATATTGTTTTTATGTTCAGATTTTTTTTACAAAAACAATGACTCATTTTTCTTAATAAATTCATAATACTATATTTATTATTAAATATTTCAATTTATATATAAATATACACACAGGCAACATTAACTCTTTTATAGTCATCTAATAGCCCATATATTATACAGGTTATGTGTCAGTCCGTTTGTTCCAGTTTTAACGAAACCAGATGTAAGTAATTGTTTATTTTATGTTCAACCGTCAAAGTACTTTGTTCGAGAAAGATGATTATGTAAATTTTGTATTGTAAAGGTTAAATATGTATCGCTCATATTATCGTAAAATTTTATGATAGTCTGACACTTTTGGTACTAGTTCAAAATAGGAGAGAATTCTAAAACACGGTATCCACCACCAGCAGAGCCCGGTTTCCACCGCGGGGTGTGCTTTATTTCCACGTTTCACAATAGACAAAACGTTGAAAAAGTTATTTATAATTTTTTTGATGAACAAAAACTTTAATATAATATACTTATTGGTACTTACGTCCGCTGTCAGTGGAAAGCTTCATCTTCTCTAGCATGGTGGTATCTCGGTCGTTGTAGATGAGCACGGCGGAGGCATTTGATCGCCACGCATTCTGAACCTAAAGTAAGAACAGACAAACTAATTTTATTATATTATAATTTTATATTTTTAATATACATATTTTTATATATATATTTTTCAGGTTCACGCTGTATCCCGCATGTATCAGGCTCACTTTCCACCTAATTCCGGAGGCATTGCGCGTTTAATGGCGGAAGTCGAAGCCGCGCTTTGCCATGACACCAGAGCGAAAATATTCAATATTGCATTTCCTCGAGTGGGATCGAACCCCCAACCTATCGCGTTTACAGTCACACGCTTGTGCTCCTGTGTCCGTTAATGACCTAGAACATAAACACATTTTATGTGTACCTACATAATTTAAATATTTTCATTTTTCCACGCTGGTTAGACAAAGTGTACAAATAACATTGGTTCTGCCATCCAACATTCAATGTACCTACAACATATGTTAGCTAATTAAATGTTAGCTAAAATCGGGAAACGGAGATACTTATCACTAGGTTTTACTAGGGAAAAATAGATAAATAAAATTTAATTAATATGACGTCGCCGTAACGTACTCTACGTCCTTAAGTTAAAATAGACGCGATAACTAAATCATAAATTACACATCTCTATATCTTATAAAATAAGAACGATTTTTTTCTCTGTCTGGCCTTTCTACGCTATCTTCTTCTAAACCACCCAACGGATTTTGATGCGGTTTTCACCATTATATAGAGTATTTCTCAGGGAAGGATTATATATGGTTTATTATATGTATATTTTATTGTAATTTGACATAAATATGATAAATGTGTATAAAGTCCTACCCGTTGAGACACTTTCACGCATGCGCTGCTTTAATGGTAAGTCCTACATGAAAACAATGTACTAGAGTATTATTCCTCTTAATAAGATCTACTAAAAAGTCAGCGACAGCATATTCGTATCTTCTAAGGATAATATACAGTGAGCATATTTCTGTCTAAAAATAGTAATTTGAATATATTTTTTATTTTGAGGGATGTTTGTCCATAACGGTATCAATCCTTATCCTTTTAAATACTTTATTAATTTTCTACGTTAAACGAAGATAAAATTTGCGTTTTACACTAATTTGAAATTACGAATAATTTTAGAGAAAAAAGCATTTAATTGTTGACACATCACGCCGGCTATAAACCGCAGTTTTGGCGCAAGTTTTATTTATTACCTTACTCTCAGCATATAAATAAGTATATTAGTTACGTCGGCCATTTAATGTAGATCAAAACTGTCTTTTACTGTTTTTCATTTTAATAAGTACTTTAGAAGTTGTTACAATATCAAAAAATCCTTGCTTTGAAACGGCTCGCCACGCGCCATGCGTCCCCCCGCGCCCCGCGACGTTTTGCTTATAGAAGCGCGTCCGCCGCGCCCGCCTGCCTCTGTACTGTAGAAAAGTAGATGTAGATGCGATTGTTCGTATTGGATAATTGGAGTTTAATATATTTAGTTTCGTCTACTTTGATTAATAGAATAGTAGGTAGTCTTTTGTTCATAATTTCTTCCGTATAAGTATTTTAGTTTAAGAGAACAGTAGGTAGGCTTTTGTTTATCATTTCTTGCGTTTAAGTATCCTGTTGTTTATTTTGTTTACTCTTCTTCTGTTCTT